>PVJN01031823.1:0-24586 GCA_004026805.1 Lasiurus borealis | reverse complement strand
ATATTTCTAGTTATATAAGGAAGTGCAAGGCATTTTCTAATTCCAGCACCTGCCACTTTTTCTTTTTCCCCAATTGGTTGCTGGTGACAGCATTGGCACTCTGTAGGAAAGTTCTTCAGGGCAGGACACAAAGGTTGATTATCTAAGAGTGGAAGTGAGCAGTATAGAAAATTCAACTATTTAGTTTGCTTGCACTAAAATGTTATGTAAAACTAACAAAGGGTAAGCTTGGTATTCATATAATATTGGGGGCCCAACCAATTGGTCTCTAAGCCAATTGTCCTCTTTGTATCCTCCACTGCTCCCTCCTTGAGCCCCATAGATCAGAGAAGACAGCCAGCAAGAACACATCATCTCTCAGGGTCTTAACGGCCATAGCATGTCACTTCCCTCTCAACCTTCAATAATCTCAAGGCAAGTTTAAGAACAGTAACTCCTTGGGGACTTCTGATTGCATGCTTTCTGAACTTTACAAGATAAAACAGGATCAGGTGCAACATTTACAAACATTACATAAGTTCATTTCTTTCCATTTTGACTCCATACTAAAACCACAGGGATCAAATAGTAATACCATAAAACAGCCTGGGGCCAGCACTCTAGTTATTCCACTAAGACAGAGAAACAAATAAAATAAATTTTTTTAATAATTGCCCTGCAGACATTTTTACTCATCCTTGGTAAGGTGGCCATTAAAATTATGGTATTTTTAAATGATTCCTTTGTTTCTCACATTTTCTGAGCTAGCCTTAGCTCTTATCATAAAAATCACCTAAAGTCACTGGCACAGAGGGACCTGTTCCTATTGGAAAGGCAGAGAAGGAGGGAGCAGCTGAAAGAGACATTGAAATATTACCAACAACGCTCTTAACTTGAAAACTGATTTCCTTAGACAGCAGCTCCAAAACTAAATGTCCCAACCAAGAGTGGAAGCACGCCGGGATAAAAAACATATTGACAGCTTGATTGTCATTGCCCAGAGAAATGCCACCGTGATTTGGAAAGCTGAACCGAAATAATCATTCTCTACTAGGTTTTGGAAATTTAACCTAATGCAGATTTGTTTTAAAAAGCAATTCCCAAATTCTCCCTGCCTTCAAACCCCTAGAAATATTAGAAAACAACTACAATGCTTGGTTTCTTTTCCACATACTTATCTTCACTGAAGAGAGCTCAGGGGATAAAAGAAGGTTGTTTGATTGTTGTTGTTTTTTATGAAATGTTTAGTACTAATTTAAACCTGTTTAATAAAACAAACATAATAAGAGAGGAGTGGCACTCTAGGGCCCTAGACAAGACAGAAGAATTAAACTTTGTCTGGAGATCATCAGGGGGACTATCCTGTCTTCTGAGTTGCAGCATTGTAAGCACCAGGAAGTGCAGATGAATTACTCCTGGAGAATATTTTTTGTTTTGACACTAGACTTTAACTGTTACTATTGTCAATGGTCATTTTAATTTTTAATTTTTTTAAATTCAGGCACCAAAAAGAAGAGTCTTCCCAAAGTGATTTGGGACCTAGTCTCTACTAAAACTATTCTGATACTGCTTATACATTCAGAATCTTTCTTATACATACACATACATACACACACACACACACAAGCATTTTTAATTGAAGTCCACATTTTAATATTTATTGGTTATCTATTACAGAGCTTTTTAATAATATGGGAAAAGGAGGAAAATCTCCCCACAAATGTACCTATCCTGAGTATATTGACATTTTGACATGACCTTAAAGCTTTACTACAATAGAGCTATATACATAATAGACCTCCCTTACCCTGGAACTATAAAAATCCTTTTGTTAAAAAAATTTCTCACCAAGCACTCTGATGAATTTGAGATCTTGACAGATAATATACTTGGACAATTGCAAACAAATTTAATTGGTTTGAAGACACATATGATGTGTCCAAATGTTTGAAGACATATTCAAACCACATACTAGCAACAATAAGAGACAAGCTGACATCAAGGAATAATATGTCAGAAACATACTATTTGGCAATTTTAAAAAGAAAAATGTGTCTTTCTTTTTTTAATTTATTTATTTATTAAGGTATTACATATTCGTCCTTATCCTCTCATCGCTCACCCTCACTGATGCCCTCACCTCCCTGTTGTCTATGTCCATTAGTAAGGCTTACATGCATGCATACAAGTCCTTTGGTTTATCTCTGCCCCTTAATTTTACATAGATGTTTCGATGCCACCTTATCAAAAAAAAAATCTTACTTTCTTATGTTAAATACAACTTTACCTAGCAAGAATCATAGAATTTATAGGTCAAGATTGGAGGTGGAGAGGCAGGTACAAGGAAAGGGATGCTGAGGCCTGGCCAAACAGACCTCTAGAAGAGGGAAAGGTATAGTCAGACAGCTGTTGGCCTTTCCTAGCCTTCAGCACCCAGTGATCTATAGTTCCATAGGTGTTTGTTTTTTTTTAGGCAAGTCTCAAACTGGGTGGAAAGGACAATTTCCAAGAGTGAGGTTGACCTCAAAACTATACACACAATTGACAGCACACCTAAAAGAAAGGAGAAAATATGACAACAAAGGCAGGTTAATAATAATGCCTGAGGTATTTTTATTCATAATTTATTTATCACTCTTTCAATAACTCTTTTCTAGAGTATGGTCTATGTGCCATGCTCCAGGCTAAGTATGGAGGATCCATCTCTATAAACAAAATTAAACTTTTGTTTTTTGTCAACTCATATGAAAATATCTAGACATGCTTTTTCACCATATTCATAGGTTATTTTGAGGGATAGATTGACTTAAAATATTGGCATAGTGAGAGATGGTTACTAGACTTAGTGTGGTAATCACATCATCCTATATAATAAAGAGGTAATATGCAAATTGACCATCACTGCAACACACAGATGGCCTGGTGTGGTCAAAGATGGCCACCACAAGACGTCCAGCAGGAGAGAGCAGTTGGGGGGAACCAGTCTGGCAAGATAGGGAAGTTAGGGGTGACTGGGCCAGCAGGGGAGGGCAGTTTGGGGCTGCCAAGTCTTCAGGGTAGGACAGTTAGGGGCAACCAGGCCAGTAGGGGAGGGCAGTTAGGGGAAATCATGTGGGTAAGAGGGCAATTAGGTGTCAATCAGGCTGGCAGGGGAGTGGTTAGGGGGTGATCAGGCTGGCAGACAGAAGCAGTTAGGAGCAATTAGGTAGGCAGGCAGGTGATCAGTTGGGAGCCAGCAATCCTGGATTGTAGAGGGTTGTCTCAGATTGGAAAGAGTGCAGGCTGGGCTGAGGGACACACACCCCTGCATGAATTTCATGCACCAGGCCTCTAGTAAGATATAAAAATGTAGAAACACTATGTTGTGCACCTAAAACTATATACTACTGTATGCCAATTATACTCTCAGAAAAAATAATTTAATATAGGTATCTCAGAGAACTATATGATCATCCATCCAGGACAGCTGACAGTGTTTATTTCTATAGAGTTACTTCCCAGCCTTTGCTAATCTATGGGTCTGTTCCATGGTGAATAACAGTAAGGTTAATGATACTCCTCAATCCCAGCAGAAAGGTCAGCTAGGAGATGAATAAAACAGAAATGGTCTCTACACTTTGGCAGCTCACAATCTAGTATGCTGTCGATCTTAAATGCCTATTCACAAACATTACCATATCCAGTTCACACAACAATCCTGCAATGCAGCCAGAAGAGGTATTATTCCACCTATTTCAGAGAGGAAACACCTAAGGCAAGATGGCACTGATGTCACTCAGTTTAATGGGGAAAAGCTAGAATTCTGAGCCCAAATTGATTTTCTGAGTCCAGATTGGGTCCTCTGTCCATTCCATCTCAGTGTCTTTCTGATATGAATATTCACAGAAATGTGGGATGTTATGCATGCATCAAGCCTCTAGTGCAGCACAGGTTAAGGAATCTGTATCATCTCCTGATTGATCTTCATTTATATTGTCCTGATGGATCAATTAGAAAAGGAAATTTACACACACTTTTAAATGACATTTTTGTATGCTCTGAAAACCTCAAAAGGATACAAGATCAGAAGTCAAAGAAAATGAAGACATCAATAAAACTAGAGTGAAGAAGAAAAACCAAGATGTTGGCATAGGTGAACACCTAAACTGCTGCCTTGCACAATAATTTCAAAACTACAGCTAAAAGACAGAATGGACATCATCCAGAAACACAGGAAAGCTGGCTGAGTGAAAATTCTACAACTAGAAGGAAAGAGAGGGGCTCACAGAGACTCAGAGGAGCTTCAAAAAACTGAGGTATAGAGAAATGTTCACAAAGAGGATGAGTGGTGGAGTATCTGGCTGGCTTCCTCTAGCGGGAGAAAGATAGAAACTGCCAAATGTACTGAACCTCAGTTCCAACTGCACTGAACCCCAGTTCTCGGTGAGACTCATACAGGGAAGTGTGTACTGCCATGAAAAGGGAGGAGTGCACGGAAACTTGGGGAAGTCACGAAAGGCAGAGGTCTGAAAGTGCACGAGCACAAGTGTGCATACAGAGGGCTGACTGCTGATTGTGCCACTAGCTTTCTCTAGTGGTAGGAAGACAGAACCTCCCAACTGCACTGAAATCCACTTCCAAATACAATGAACCCCAGTTTTGGGTGACACCCTGGGGACCCAGACTTATATGGGTCCCCAGGGTGCACAGAAACTCAGGGAAGCTGTGAAAGGCAGAGGTCTGGAGGCACACAGAGAGGGCTGAAGCAATTACTGAGAGGCACTGAGACCCAGGGGCTGCATAGGGCAGGACTGATGGGAAGCCAAGGCTGTCTTCTCAGCCCTGAGACTCTGCCCCATCCAAGCTGAACAGAGAGGCTTTTGCAATTTTGCAAGTCTTGTATCATAAGGCTGACTCCAGTACAAAAGTTCTCCCGCACATATATGATCCTCACAACCAATTGGCTTGGAGGTCAATTCCCCACACTGATATCAACAACAATCAAGACTTAACTATAACAAGGCTATACACACAGTTCACAAAGGGGTGCACCAAGAGAGTCCACCTCAGGTAACTGGGGAGGCAGAGCTACTGGGCCATATAGGACACCTAGCATACAAAGCTACTCTACCAACTCAGGGAGCAGGGAAAATGTGGAGACAAAGGAACAGATCACAAACAAAAGAAATGGAGGAAAAGAAATTACTGGATATAGAGTTCAAAAGGTTATAAGGTTTTTCAAGAATTCCCCAGAAGAGATAGATAAGTTTAGTGAGATCCAAGAGGAGATGAAAAAGGACCAACTAGAAATTAAACATACACTGACTGAAATAAAAACTATTATACAGAAACTTAAAAGCATACTAGAGGAATGCAAGAATCAAGTCGAAGATTTGAGATACAAAGAAGTAGAAAACACACAACTGGAAAAGCAAAAAAGAAAAAAGAATCCAAAAATGTGAAAATAGTGTAAGGAGCCTCTGGACAGCTTCAAGTGTACCAACATCAGAATAATGGGGGTGCCAGAAGAAGAGAGAGAGCAAGATACTGAAAACCTATTTGAAGAGATAATGACTGAAACCTTCCCTCACCTGGTGAAAGAAATAGACTTACAAGCCCAGGAAGCACACGGAACCCCAAACAAAAGGAATCCAAAGAGTACCACACCAAGACGCATCATAATTAAATACCAAGAGCAAAAGACAAAGAGAGAATATTAAAAGCAGCAAGAGAAAAACAGGGAGCACCCATACGACTGTCAGCTGATTTCTCAACAGAAACTATGCAGGCCAGAAGAGAGTGGCAGGAAATATTCAACATGATGAATAGCAAGAACATACAACCAAGATTTCTCTACCCAGCAAAGTTATCATTCAGAATTCAAGGGCAGATAAAGAGCTTCACAGATAAGAAAAAGCTAAAGGAGTTCATCAACACCAAATCAGTATTATATGAAATGTTGAAAGGTACTCTTTAAGAAGAGGAAAAAGAAGAAAAAGATAAAAATTATGAACAACAAATACATATCTATCAACAAGTGAATCTGAAAATCAAATGAATTAAAAATATGATGAACAGAATAAACTGGTGCATACAATAGAATCAGAGGCATAGAGAGAGAGTGGACTGACAATTCTCAGGGGGAAAGGATGAGGGTAGTGCAGGAAGAGACTGGACAAAAATCATACACCTATGGATGAGGACAATGTGGGAGGGAGATTAGGGCAGAGGGAGGGGTGGGAGCTGGGTGGAGGGGAGCAATGGGGGGGGGAATAGAGGAACAATTGTAATAATCTGAACAATAAAGATTTATTAAATTAAAAAATAAAAAACTAGAGTGAATGCCACAAACACAGAAAACCTCTATTATTCATGGCATATTGTAGTTACTTTTTTTGTAGTTTTATAACATCTATCAATGTGATCTTTTTATATAGTAGAAAAAAAAAGGTCAAATTTTTCTCTATAAATTCCCATAAAGTATTAATAAAAATGCAATATTCACTTTTTTATACAGACACTTAGTAAACCAAAAATATAACATGATAAAATGTATTTGGAGGGGGTCAAGAAGGGGAAAGGAGGGCACTTGTAATACTTTCAACAATTAAATTTTTTAAAAAAGAAATCAGCTGAGCATTTTTTTTACTTTAAATTTTATTTTCAAATATGCTTCAATTAAGCGGGGGAAAAACACCACAAACTTGGTGGCTTATTAACAACAGAAATGTATCTCGCACAATTCTGGAGGCTGGAAGTGCAAGTTTATGGTACCAGTATGTTTTGTTTCTAGTGAGAACCCATTTTAAGGTTGTAGGTTGCTGATTCCTACTTGGGTCCTCACATGGTGAAAGTGATTAGGAGCTCTGTGAGGTTTCTTTTATCAGTACAATAATCCCATTCATAATTGCCCTATTCTCATGACCTGATCATCTTGCAAAGATCCCACTGCCTAATACAGTCACATTTGACATTGACATTTTTATTTTCATTTAACAGTTGATATACAATATTATATTAGTTTCATGTGCACAACATAGTGATTAGATATTTATATAATTTATAAAGTGATAGCCTTGATAAATCTAGTACCCATCTTACACCATACATAGTTATTACAATATTATTGATTATATTCCCTATGCTGTACTTTATGTCCCCATGACTGTTTTTGTAACTGTTAATTTGTACTTCTTTTTTAATTTTATTTTTCAATTACAGTTGACATTCAATATTATTTTATACTAGTGGCCCAGTGCACAAAAATCGTGCATGGGGGTAGGGGGAGGGATGTCCCTCAGCCAGCCTGCACCCTCTCCAATCTGGGACCCCTCAAAGGATGTCCTACTGCTGGTTTGCAGAGATTGGGCCTAAACTAGCAATCAGACATCCCTCCCACAATCCGGGACCGCTGGCTCCTAACCGCTCACCTGCCTGCCTGCCTAATTGCCCCTAACCACTCTCCCTGCTGGCCTGCTTGCCCTCAACTGCCCCCCATGCCAGTGTGCTTGCCCCCAACCTCCCTTGTGCCAGTGTGATTGCCCCCAAATGCACCCCCCGCTAGTCTGCTCTCCCCCACTTTCCCTCCCCACTAGCCTGCTTGCCCCCAACTGCACCCCTGCTGGTCTGCTCACTACAAACTGCCCCCCCTGCTGTCCTGATCACCTCCAACTGACCCCTATTGATGGCCTGCTCACCCCCAACTGGCCCCCCTGTTGGTCTGCTTACCTCCAACGGCCCCGGCCCCCCACCAGCCTGATCACCCATAACTGCCCTCCCCTCTTGGCCTCTAACCACCTCTACCTCAGCCCTGCCACCATGGCTTTGTCCAAAATAACATCCAGAAAGTCTCCTGGAATGTCTCCCCATCTAATTAGCATATTACCTTTTTATTAGTATAGATCGAGGCTTAGTGCACAGGTGGGGGCCAGCTGGATTACCCTGAAGGGTGTCCTGGATCAGGGTGGGGGTCCTGCTGGGTGCCTAGCCAGCCAGTGTGGGTGAGTGGCTGAGGACTGTTTTCAGGCTGGCCACAGTCCCTTCAGGGTGGGGGGATTCCGCTGGGGTGCCTGACCAGCCTGGGTGAGGGGCTGATGGCCGTTTCCAGGCTGGCCATGCCCTCTGGCAATCCAAGCTCCCAGACCCTCCTTTTTTTCTTTTCTTTCTTTCTTTCTTTTTTTCAGCGCCTCCTTGAGCAGAGGCCAGGGCCCACTGGAAGCAGGTATCTTGGATTTATTTATCTTCTATAATTGAAACTTTGTAGCCTTGAGTGGAGGCCAGGGCTGGCCAGGGCAGGCAGAAAGCTTGGCTTTCTCCATCACCAGAGGCAACCCAAGCCTTGTGCTCACTCCAGCTCTATGGCTGCCACCACATTTGTTGAGTTAATTTGCATATTACCTCCTGATTGGCTGGTGGGTGTAGCAGAGTGATGGTTAATGTTTCCCTTTTATTAGTGTAGATTAGTTTCAGATATAAGCATAGTGGTTAAACAATCATGTAGTTCACAAAATGGTCCCTCAATATTTCAAGTACCTGCCTAGCATAGTTATTACAATATTATTGACTACATTTCCTATGCTGTATTTTACATCCCCATGACTATTTTATAACTACCAATTTGTACTTTTCAACCCCTTCACCTTTTCCACTGACCCCTCCAACTCCCATCCTCTCTAGCAACATCAATTTGTTCTCTGTATCTATGTCTGTTCTTGTTTTGTTTGTTCATTTATTTTGTTCTTTACATTCAATATCAAAGTGAAATCACATGGCATTTGTCTTTCTCTGTCTTATTTCACTTAGCATAATACTCTCTAGATCTATCCATGTGGTCACAAATTTTTCATGGCTGAATTATATTCCATTTTATATATATGTTCCACCAATTTTTTATCCACTCGTCTATTGATGGGCACTTGGGTTGTTTTGATAGCTTGTAAATAATGATGCAATAAAATGTAGGGTCGCATATATCCTTTCAAATTAGTATTTTAGACTTCATTGGATATATACCCAGAAGTGAAATTTCTGGGTCATAGGCAATCCCACTTTTACTTTTTTGAGGAAACTCCATACTGCTTTTCATAGTGGCTGCACCAATCTGTATTTCCAACAGTAGTGCAAAGATTCTCTTTTGTCCAAATCCTCACTAACGCTTGTTGTTTGTTGATTTATTGATGATAGCCATTCTGACAGGTGTGAGGTGATATTTCATTGTGGTTTTAATTTGTATTTCTCTCATGATTGGTTGAGCATCTTTTCCCATGTCTTTTGGCCATCTGTATATTCTCTTTGGAGAAGTTTCTATTCAGGTCCTTTGACCATTTTTAAATTGGATTGTTTGTGTAGTTTTTGGTGTTGAGCTGTATGAGGTTTTTTAATAAACTTTGGGTACTAACCTTGTCATCAAGATGTATCATTGATGAATATTTTCTTCCATTCAGTTCGTTTTATTTTCATTTTGTTAATGATTTCCTTTGGTGAGGCTATTTGGGGGTCTTTTGTGGTTCCATGTATAATTTTAGATATTTTTGTGAAAAACACCATTGGTATTTTGATAGGAATTGCATTGAATCTATAGATTGCTTTGGGTAATATGGACATTGTAATGATGCTAATTCTTCCTATCTATGAGCACATATATGTTCCATTTATTTATATCTTCAATTTCTTTCTTCAGTGTCTTATAATTTTCTGAGTACAGGTCTTTTACCTCATTGGTTATATTTATTCCTAGCTGTTTTTTACGGTTTATATTGATTTCAGAGAGATGAAAGAAGAGGGAGAAAAAGAGAGAGGGAGAGAGAAAGAAAGAGAAGAGAGAGAGAGAGAGAGAGAGAGAGAGAGAGAGAGAGCACGCAACATCAATGTGAGAGAGAAACATTCATCAGCTACCTCTCCCACATGCCCCAACCAGGGACTGAGCCTGCAATCTGTGGTATGTGCTGTGACCAAGAATCAAACTAATAAACTTTCAGTGCACGGGATGATACTCAACCAACTGAGCACACTGGCCAGAGCCCTAGGTGTATGTGGGTTTTTGGTTTGTTTGTTTTTATGTAATTCTAAATAAGTTTGTTTTCCTAGGTTCTCTTTTTTATAATTCATTATTGGTATATTAGAATGCAATCAATTTCTATACCCTGTCAATTTACTGAACTCATTTGTCAGTTTTAGTAGTTTTTTGGTGGAAACTTTAGGCTTCTTAAAGTTTCTGATATGCCAAGTGTTATGTCACAGTGTGGATAAAACTGGAAAGAACAAGAAAATGATTTCTATTTAACAACCAATGATGACTTTCTTGTTTTTCTTTGGGTAAGGGGCATATGGTCTGTTTCCTCATCTGTTAAGGGAAATATTCTCTATTCTACCTTCTTTGTGGGGTTGGTAAGAGCATAATATCACAGAAAGTTCTTTGAAAGCATAAAGGCTTCAAATACCATCAGACTTTAGAAAAAGAGTCACATAAACTGTCCAGGCAAGGCTCTGTGGAGTTGTGAGAGAGGAGTAATACTAAAACATTAAAAAAAAATCAACTCTGCTGGTTCAGTGAAAGAGAGGTGGGGGCATTTTCTGGCTTTGGAGGAGAGAGGAAGCTCATTTATAACCTCCTTTATTCTTCTTACCTCATCCCCTAGTCAGTCCATCTTTAGCCATTTTTTTGTGGCCTGCAGGTTCCACAATTTCAACATGCAAAACTTAGAGCTGTTCTTGAAGGCTCTCTAGAAATTTTAGGTGCTTCCAAAGTGTCATGCAGGCCATCTGCCAAGAACTAACCAACCATATGGATTTCATTAGCCCATTTCTGTTAATCCTCCCAGGTAACCTACTTGCTTACAGAGGGCATTTCACAACCCAGAAAGCCTAAGGGGTTAAGTTTTTGTTCTCTTTGAAGCTGCCCACTCTCTCAGACAACACCAAGTTAAATAACAGAATTTTCAGATCTTTGTGAGAACTCTGACACTCTCTTCCCTAGAGGAACTCATCTCAGGATCTCACTTTCTTATCTGACAAAGTCAAATCATCTAATAACCTTCCAGTTAGAGGAATTGGGCCCATCTGTTCAATTAAACTTTCCTTGTGTTCACCTGACAAGCTTGAACAAGTTAATTATTTACAACTAGAGGCCCAGTGCACAAAATTCGTGCACTCACAGGGGTCCTTCAGCCAGGCCTGCGCCCTCTCGCAGTCAGGAAACCCTCGAAGGATGTCCAAGCAAGCCTAAGCTGGCAGTTGTACATCCTTATCACTGCCCCAGGGGTGGGAGAGGCTCCTGCCACGACCACTGTGCTCACCAGCCTATGAGCCCAGCTTCTATCTGAGCAGCACTCCCCCTGTGGGAGCACACTGACAACCAGGAGGCAGCTCCTGCATTGAGCATCTGCTTTCTATAGCTCAATGCACATCATAGCAACCTGTCATTCAGCCATTTGGTCGATTTGCATATTAGCCTTTTATGATATAGGATTCTCCTTCATCGCCATGCAAAAGTCTAAAAACTTGACCATAAGAATCAAGGAGCGGAAACTGATTTGGTTCAATGGATAGAACGTCGATCTGTGGACTGAAAGGTCCCAGGTTCAATTCTGGTCAAGGGCATATACTTTGGTTGTGGGCACATCCCCAGTAGGGGGCGTGCAAGAGGCATCTGATCGATGTCTCTCATCAGTGTTTCTAACTCTCTATCCCTCTCCCTTCCTCCCTGTAAAAAATCAATAAAATATATTTTAAAAAAGAATCAAGTAAAATTTCAATTTACTGAAACTCAACAAGAACATTCAATTAACTGGAATCCTTGGTGCAATACACTTTGAAAGAAAAAGGCAATTCACACAAGCAAAACACTAATATGAGTTTTGTTTTGTGTTTTCTTTTTTTTTTTCAAAAAGGCTACTAGGTACTGTCCTGTGGTCAGATTCATTTTCTACATTTTTAATTAATTTTATATTCATGTAGGTAAATAAATATTCATGTCTAATATATCAAGTTAAGCACCAGAGATACAATAGGGGAAACATGACAGAATCTCTTCCTTCAAAGAGCTGGCATTCTGTTAGAAGGAGACAAATAATCAACATATAAACAAATACATGTGTAAAATAATTACAGATAGCAATAAGTAATATAGGATATTATGATAATGACAGAGTTAGAAAGCACTGTTTCTTTTGTTTGTTTGTTTGTTTTTATATTTTTTAATTAAATCTTTATTATTCATATTATTACATTTGTTTCTCTTTTTTACCCTCCATAGCACCCCTCCACCCAACTCCCACCCTTCCCTCTGCCCTTACCTCCCTCCCATTGACCTCATCCATAGGTGTATGATTTTTGTCCAGTCTCTCCCTGTACAGCCCTCACCCCTTTCCCCCTGAGAATTATCAGTCTACTCCCTTTCTGTGCTCCTGATTCTATTATATTCACCAGTTTATTCTGTTGATCAAATTTTTAATTCAATTAATTTTTAGATTCACTTGTTGATATGTATTTATTCATAATTTTTTGTCTTTTACCTTTTTCTTCTTCCTCTTCTAAAAGAGTACCTTTCAGCATTTCATATAATACTGCTTTGGAGTTGATGAACTCCTTTTGCTTTTTCTTATCTGTGAAGCTCTTCATCTGCCCTTCAATTCTGAATGGTAGCTTTGCTGGATAGAGTATTCTTGGTTGTAGGTTCTTGCTATTCATCACATTGAATATTTCTTGCCACTCCCATCTGGCCTGCATCGTTTCTATTGAGAAATCAGCTGACAGTCGTATGGGTGCTCCCTTGTAGGTAATTAACTGTTTTTCTCTTGCTGCTTTTAATATTCTCTCTTTGTCTTTTGCTCTTGGTATTTTAATAATGATGTGTCTTGGTGTAGTCCTCTTTGGATTCCTTTTATATGGGGTTCTGTTTTTCTCCTAGACTTGTAAGTCTATTTCTTTTACCAGATGTGGGAAGTTTTCAGTCATTATTTCTTTAAATGGGTTTGCAGTATCTTACTCTCTCTCTTCTGGCACCCCCATAATTCTGATGTTGGTACCCTTGAAGCTATCCCAGAGGCTCCTTACATTATCTTCACATTTTTGGATTCTTTTCTCTTCTTGCTTTTCCGGTTGAGTATTTTCTGCTTCTTTATATTTCAAGTTTTTGACTTGATTCTTGCCTTTCTCTAGTCTGCTGTTAGGACTCTGTATAATATTTTTTATTTCAGTCAGTGTATGTTTAATTTCTAGTTGGTCATTTTTCATCTCTAGTTGGACCTTTTCCATCTCTAGTTGGATCTTTTGCAAATCTAATTGGTCTTTTTTCATCTCCTCTTGGCTCTCGCTAACTTTATCCAACTTTTCTAGGATATTCTTGAAAAACCTTATAAGCGTGGTTTTGAACTCTATATCCAGTCTTTTGTTTTCCTCCATTTCTTTTTGTTTGTGATCCCTTCCCTTGTCTCGGCATTTTCACTATGCTGGGAGAACTTCTGTGTTGGATTCAGCCTTATGATACCAGACTTGCAAAACTGCAGAAGCCTCTCCGTTAAGCTTGGGATGGGTGGAGTCTCAGGGCTTATGGGACCTGCCTTGCCTTCCAGTCAGCCCTGCCCTCCACAGCCCCTGAGTCTCACGTGACTGGGTAATCACTGGAGCGGTCCTTGTGTGCATGCACAGTGCCTCTAGACTGCTGCCTTTTTGGCTCCCCTGCGCTCCGGGACCACACGAGTCTAGGTCCCCAGGGTTTCACCCGAAACAGGGGCTTAGTGGAGTCAGAAGTGGCACAGTTGGGAGGGTCTGTCTCCCACCCACTCGCAAAAGCCAGTGGCACAATCAGCAGCCGGTCCTCTGCACACAATGCCATGCATGCCACCAGAACTCTGATCTTTTGCGACTCCCCTAAATTTCCATGCACCTCTCCCTTTACACAGTCCAAACTCCCCCCGTATAAGTTTTGGCTGGATCTGGGGTTTAGTGTCATAGGATAAGGGGTTCAGTGCCTTTGAGAGTCTCCATTTCCCTCCTGCCAGAGAAAACCAGCCAGGTACTCCGGCATCCACTCTCTCCACACACGCGTCTCTGTACCTCAGCTTTTTGCAGCTCCTCAAGGTCTCCGTGAGCCCCTCTCTTTCCCTCTAGTTGTAGAATTTCCACTCAGCCAGCTTTCCTGTGGTTCTGGGTGATGTCCATTCTGTCTTTTAATTGTAGTTTTGAAATTGTTGTGTGAGGCAGCAGTGTAGGTGTTTACCTATGCTGCCATCTTGGATTCTCCTGTTTGTTTGTTTTAATATTTTTTATTGATTTGAGAGAAGGAGAGAGAAACATCAATGATGAAAGAGAACCATTGATCAGTTTCCTCTTGCACACCCCCTACTAGGGATTGAGCCCGCAACCCAGTCATGTGTCCTTGATCAGAATTGAACCTGGGACTTTTTGGTCCACAGGCAGATGCACTATTTACTGAGCCAAACCAGCTAGGGCAAGAGCACTGTTTTAACTAGAAGTTTGGGAGGGAAAGCCTCGTTAAGGAGGTAACATTTTATTAGAGACCTGAATAACAAGAAGAAATAGCCATGTGGAAATCTGATGGAAGAGTTTCAAACAAAAGAAATGACAAGTGTCAAGGTTCTGGGTAGGAACAATCCTGATATGTTTAAAAAATTGGAAAAGACCAGTGTGGTTGAAGAATGGAATTCTTCATATAACTAGGTTATATAACTATTTTATTGTGATGAAGATTGTATAAAGTGGTCAGATTTAGGATATATCTTGGAAGTAAAGTTACAGAATTTGCTGATGGTTCGAATAACATTTGTGAGCAAAAGGGAAGAACCAAAAATGACTCTCAGATTTTTGGCCTATATTCCTTTTAGTAATCACTAGTGAAATCTATAAATCCTCCATTCTTTAAATGACCTAAGGATACTTGCTAGACTATAGTACCCAAGGGCTGAAAAGATACTTTAGGACTAATTAGGAAATTTTCTCAAGTCAGAAAATAAGAAGTCTTAAGATTAATCCTCAAAAAGTTTTCATAGTTCAGAAGCCCCTGATGATTCACACCTTTACTGTATCATATTCCTGTCTTCTTAGAAGATGGATTTATGATAGATATGTATATTCACAGGTGACTAACTCCATTTTGCAAAAATGTAACTGGCACCCCATTTGTACTACATGGCAGAAAAGATAAATCAGATAAATTCAGGCAATTTAGTAATTTCCTAGTCATTCAGGATTTTTCACTCTATCCTCACCAGGATGACATCTAAGTTCTAGGAAGTTTATGTGGTATCATGGCATCAGAGGAAGCCATCTAACCCCAGACCATCATAATCAATTCCAGATATCCACTATTGGATATAGTCCACTATTGAATATGGACTATTCTCTTAGATTCATCATCTCTATGTTATACTCTGAGAAGTGTTTTTACCCTGAGGTTCTCAAAAAGTTAGGATTCCCATCATCCCTCCCCCATTTGGAGATCCATATCTGACTTCTCTTTTACTTCTCTCTTCCTCGACTTTTATCCAAGGGTAGTTAGTCTGTCTTTTTATCAATCTGCTTTCCATTTTATTGAGTGTGGAATAAACTTCATATTTCCCTTGTATACTTTAGAATTTTGAAACTCAAAAACCTTCTTTTTTCTCTAAAAGCCTGACTTTAATCTAAAACTAGGCTTTCAAGATAATGTTGTTCCTGTTATAAGTTTTAAAAACAATTTGGTTGAGGTACAATTTACATAACATAAAATTTACTCACTTAAAATATACAATACAGTGGATTTAATTTATGACATTATTAAAAATTTTTAATTATAATAAAATAGATATAACAAATTTGCCATTTTAACCATTTTAAATATATAATCCATAGCATTAATTACATTCATAATGTTGTACAATCCCACCACTCTTTATTTTCAAAATATTTTCATAAATGAAAAGAGAAACTCCGTAACAATCAATAACTTTCCATTCCCCCACCACAGTAACCACTACTCTAATTTTCACCTCTATGAATCTCTGTGGAATCATACAATATTTGTCTTTTTGTGTCTGGCTTATTTCACTTAGCACAATGTCTTCAGAGTTCATCCATGTTGTAGCATATGTCAGAAACATTCATATTTATGGCTGAATTAATATATCAATGTATATATGTATCACATTTTGATTATTCATTCATTTTTTAATGGACACTTGGGTTTTTTACACCTTTTGACTATTATAAATAATGTTAAAATGAACATTGGTGTACAAACATATATTTCACTCTTTGTGTTCAACTCCTTTTGATATGTACCTAAGAGTACAATTTCTAGGTTATATGGCAATGATATGTTTATCTACTGTAATTTTTTAAAGTCTACTTTGAAACAAAATATTAAGGCACTTTCTGTTCTGTTTCCTATCCATTCCTGTTCAAACAACTCTCATCTTCTGTTAGGCCATAGATATGTCTATCCTAATAGGAAGAGGGTCACTGGGTAACTGTTACTGGAGATAGAACATTAGTTAATATCACAAAGTTTCATCTTGACACATGACTGAATTTGAGGAGGTGTGTATGTATGTGTTGAAAAATACCTAAAGTCCTATCTAAAGGAGATTAGGATAGGGAAAAAAAAGTTTGCAAAAAAATAATTATGACTTTGAAACAATAGTATAAGAGTACAAATCAATAATTAGACTTCCAATGATTAATTGGAAATCACTGCTGAGACCAAGGTGCTTTGAACACTGACTTATTTCTAATTTCTTATTTTACATTTTGCACATGAAGATGAGGTTCATTGAAAATGGACTCTCCAAAGAATACTTTTCTTTTTAAAATAAGTTTAAGGAACCAGTGTTGAAAAGCAAACCTCATCCAGGATTTGCCTGATAATACCAAATAAAAGAAGGTTTCATAACCAACCTTTCATATTTATTTTTTAATTTAATCTTTGTTGTTCAGATTATTACAATTGTTCCTATTTTTCCCCCATAGCTCCCCTCCACCTGGCTCCCAGCCTTTTCTAGAAATTTTTTAAAAAACCTTATAACCATGGTTTTGAACTCTATATTCAGTCATTTGCTTTCCTTCATTTCTTTCATTTGTGATCTGTTTATTTGTCTCCGCATTTTGGTTGCTTCCCTGAGTTGATAGAGTGGCTTTGTGTGCTAGGTATCCTATAGGGCCCAGTGGATAAGCCTCCCCAGTTACCTGAGATGGACACTTTTGGTGTCCCCCTTAGTAGGCTGTGTGCACAGTCTTGTTGTAGTTAAGCCTTAATTGTTTTTGTATCACTGGGAGAAATTGACCTCCAGACCAATTGGTTGTGAGGATCAGCTGTTTCTCTACTGGGAGAACTTCTGTGCTGGAGACACCCTTATGGGAGAAGACTTGCAAAAGCCTCTGTGCTCAACTGGAATGGGGCGAAGTCTCAGGGTGGAGCAGACAGCATTGGTCTCCCATCAGCACTGCCCTAATAAGCCCCAGTGTCTCAGTGACCCATGGTAATTGCTGCAAACACCTCTGAGAGAAAACCACTCTCGAGTTCTGCCAACTGCCAGACAGTCCAGTTTCTCCCCAAATGAGTTTGGGTCCCCAGAGTCTCATCAAAACTGGAGTTCAGTGCAGTTGAGACCTTCTGTCTCCCTCCCACTTGAGTAAGCCAGCTATGTACTCAGTTGCCCACCCTTTCTGCACACACGCCTCAGTACCTCTGCCTTCCTCAGTTCCTCTGAGTCTCAGTGTGCTTCTCTTTCCTGACAGTCCAGTTTCACCTCCTATGAGTCTGGGTCCCCAGAGTCTTGCCAGAACTGGAGTTCAGCACAGTCAGGAGCTTTTGTCTCCCTCTTGCTTGAGAAAGCCTGCCATGCACTCAGTTGCCAGTCCTCTCTGTGTGCGCGTCTCAGTATCTCTCCCTCCTGCAGCTCCTATGAGTCTCAGTGTGCTTTTCTCTTTCCTTCTAGTTTTAGAATTCCCACTCAGCCAGCCTTCCTGTGGTTCTGGATGATATCTGTTTTGTCTTTTAGTTGTAGTTTGGAAACTGTTGTGCAAGGCAGCAGTTTAGGTGTTTATATATGCTACCATCTTGGTTTCTCTCTCCCAACCTTTCATATTTAAAAACAACCCTACTATATTAGACGTTATTTCAGCTAAAATAAACAGTCTCTTACCTAAATGTGGTAGCATTAATGGGATAATCATGAAGAGAGTCATATTAAAGCCTATATGCACAAATTTTAAAGTTTGATTTTCAAATATTTATATCCTTCCTCTTTCCTCCAAAGAGACACACATGCATGGGTACACATAATTCAGTGGATTTCTTTATAACATTATTAAAATGTTACGCACACAACTACAACAACAACAACAATTAGGGTAATTGTGATTAGCAAATAATTGAAATTAATTATATATGAAAGCAGCAGGGAGTAAACTGCTCGCACTGACCAAATCCTAGAGAACACTTTTGCTTAATTTTCTTGACCTGAGGATACATCCAATTGTACAAACAAGAAGGTTGAAAATAATATGGACAATGATTGATTGAGTAGAAATATAAATAAATTCAATGAGACTTAGATAAATGTATGAAATATATACCCATAGAAAGTAAAAGATAAGGGTCAGGTGTTTGAAGGACACCTCCTTCAAGAGGATAACCATGGCTTCTAATAGTTTTTTTTTTTTTTGCTCCATTAAAAAATTATTAAATTTCTTGTTTACATTCCAAAAGTTGTTGTTATAGAGCAGTTGGATCTAGGGCCATTTCACAGAAGGGGCCTAAAGAACAATATTTCTTTATATTTCTTTATTGATTAAGATGGTACATATGTGTCCTTATTTTCTCTATACCTGCTTACTCATGCCCTCATGCCCTTGTTATCTGTGTCCATTGATTAGGCCCATATGTATGCATTCAAGTTCTTTGGTTGATCTCCATTTATCCCCACCCTCATTAATCTTACCTCCAAGGTGTGATGGTGTGATGGATGTTTCTCTGTCTCTGGAACAGTTTTTTGTTCGTCAGTTTATATTGTTTATTATATTCCACAAATGAGTGAGAACATGTGATACTTATCTTTCCTGACTGGCTTATTTCACTTAGCATAATGCTCTCCAGTTCCATCCATGTTGTTGCAAATAGTAGGAATTTCTTCTTTTTTAGCACAGTGTAGTATTCCATTGTGTAGATATACCACAGTTTTTTAATCCACTCATCCGCTGAAGGGCACTTAGGCTGTTTCCAAAGCTTAGCTATGGTAAATTGTATTGCTATGAGCATAGGAGTGCATATATCCTTTCTGATTGATGTTTCTAGCTTTTTGGGATATATTCCTAAAAGTGGTATTACTGGATCAAATGGGAGTTCCATTTTAGTTTTCTGAGGAAACTCCATACTCTTCCTCACAGTGGCTGCACCAGTCTGCATTCTCACCAGCAGTGCACGAGGGTTCCTTTTTCTGCATCCTCGCCAACATTTGTCATTTATTGATTTGTTGATGACAGCTATTCTGACAGGTGTGAGATGTTATCGCATTGTCATTTTGATCTGCATCTCTCCAATAATTAATGACTTTTAGCATGTTTTCAAATGTCTCTTGGCCTTCCTTCTGTTTTCTTTCAAAAAGTTTCTATTTAGATCTGTTGCCCATTTCTTGATTGGATTGTTTATCTTCCTTTTGTTGAGTTATATTAGTTCCCTATAAATATTGCAGACTAAACCCTTATCAGTGATAACATTTGCAAATATGTTCTCCCATACAGTGCGCTTTCTTGTTGTTTTGTTGATGGTTTCCTTTGCTATGGAAAAGTTTTTTTGTTATTTTGATGTAGTTCCATTTCTTTATTTTCTCTTTATTTTTCATTGCCTTAGGAGCAGTATCAGTGGAGAAGTTCCTTCAGCTTATATCTGAGATTTTGCTGCCTATGGATTCCTCTAGTATTTATATGGTTTCCTATCTTATGTTTAAGTCCTGTATCCATTTGGCGTTTATTTTTGTGTATGATATAAGTTGGTGGTCTAGTTTCATTATTTTGCATATATCTGTCCAATTTTCCCAATACCATTTATTGAAGAGACTGTCTTGACTCCGTTTTATGTTCATGCCTTCTTTGTCAAATATTAATTGGACATAGTGGTTTGGGTCGATTTCTGGGTTCTCTGTTCTATCCCATTGATCTATATGTCTGTTCTTGTGCCAGTACCAGGCTGTTTTGAGAACAGTGGCTTTGTAATACAGCTTGATATCTGGTATTGAGATGCCATCTACTTTGTTCTTTTTCAGGATTAGTGCAGCTATTCAAGTCTTTTTTTATTCTAGATGAATTTTTGGAGAGTTCGTTCTAGGTCCGTGAAATATGTCATTGGTATTTTAATGGGGAGAACATTGAATCTAGAGATTGCTTTGGGTAGAATGGACATTTTGATGATGTTTATTCTATGAATACATGAACACGGTATGTTCTTCCATCTGTTTATATCCTCCTCAATCCCTTTTTTCAGTGTCCTGTAGTTTTTTGGATATAGGTCTCTTACCACTTTAGTTAAGTTATTCCTAGGTATCTTAATTTTTTTGGTATGATGGTAAATGGGATTGCTTTTTTAGTCTCACTTTCTCTAAGTTCACTATTTGTGTAGAGAAATGCCATAGATTTGTTGGTTTAATTTTGTATCCTGCTACATTGCCAAATTAATTTATTAAGTCTAATATTTTTTAATATATTTTATTGATTTTTTTTTTTTACAGAGAGGAAAGGAGAAGGATAGAGAGTTAGAAACATCGATGAGAGAGGAACATCAATCAGCCACCTCCTGCACGCCCCCTACTGGGGATGTGCCTGCAACCAGGATACATGCCCTTGACCAGAATCGAACCTGGGACTTTTCAGTCCACAGGCCGATGCTCTATCCACCGAGCCAAAGCGGTTTCAGCTCTTATAATTTTTTGATGGAGTCTTTAGGGTTTTCTATGTACTGTATCATGCTGTCTGCAAATAAGGACAGTTTTACTTCTTCTTTTCCAATTTGGATGCCTTTTAGTTCTCCTTGTTGTGTGATAGGAATGGGTAGTATTTCCAATACTATGTCATACAGGAGTGGTGAGAGAGGGCATCCCTCTCTTGCTTCTGTTCTTAGGAAAAAATGGTTTTAGTTTTTGTCCATTAAGTGTGATGCTGGCTTATCATATATGGCTTTTATGATGTTGAGGTGTGATCCTTCTATTCCCACCTTGCTGAGAGTTTTTGTCAAGAAAGGGTGTTGGATTTTGCAAATGCTTTTTCTGC
Organism: Lasiurus borealis; assembly: GCA_004026805.1. Classification (NCBI taxonomy): domain Eukaryota; kingdom Metazoa; phylum Chordata; class Mammalia; order Chiroptera; family Vespertilionidae; genus Lasiurus; species Lasiurus borealis. Next base: position 3,370 of record PVJN01031823.1, on the reverse strand, counting down.
ATCAATTTATATGAGTATGTAATTTTTTCCCTCAATTTTTTTATGTGATGTATCACATTTATTGATTTGCAGATATTGTTCCATCCTTGCATCCCTGGTATAAGTCCTGCTTGGCCATGGTATATGATATTACTGATATACTGCTGGATCCTATTTGCTAGGATTTTGTTGAGGATTTTAGCATGAATGTTCATGAGGGACATTGGCCTGTAATTCTCTTTCATTGTGTTGTCTTTACCTGGTTTTGGTATTAGGGTGATGCTGGCTTCATAGAAGGAGCTTGGAAGTGTTCCTTCCCTTTGATTTTTTGGAATAGTCTGAGAAGGATAGGTTTTATTTCTTCCTTGAATGTTTGGTATAACTCTCCTATGAAGGCATTTGAGCCTGGACTTTAGTTTGCTGGGAGTTTTTTGATGACTGCTTTAATTTTTTCCATAGTTATTGGCTTGTTGAGATTTTTAGAAGCTTCCTGATTGAGTTTTTGAAGGTTGTATTTTTCTAGGAATATGTCCATTTCCACCAGGTTGTCTAGTTTTTTAAATAGAGTTGTTCATAATATTTTTTAACAATCCTTTGTATTTCTATGGGTTCTGTTGTTATTTTGCCTCTATCACTTCTGATTTTGTATTAGTCCTCTCTTTTTGCTTCTTGATGAACCTCTACCACCTCTTGGTTTCATTGATCTTTTGTATTGTTTTTGGGTCTCTATGTCATTTATTTCTGCTCTGAACTTTACTATCTCCTTCCTTCTGCTCACTCTGGACTTTTATTGTTGCTCTCTTTCTAATTCTTTGAGTTGTAGCATTAGTTGATTTACTACCATTTTTTCTTGTGAAACTTCCCTCGCAGGTCTGCTTTAATTGTGTGCCATAGATTTTGAATTGTATTTTTATTGTTACTAATTTAAGAATGTTTTTAATTTCTTTTTTTATCTAATTGGTAACCCAATCAATATTAAATAACATGCTATTCAGCTTCCAAGTATTTGAGTATTTAGGATTATTTTTATTGTAGTTTATTTCTAATATTATGCCATTGTGGTCTGAAAAGATGCTTGGCATGATTTCTATATTTTTTAATTTGGGCAGACTTTGCTTGTGACCAATACGTGGTCTATTTTTGAAAATGCTCCATGTGCACTTGAGAAGAACATATATTCTGCAGTTTGGGGTGAAATGTTCTGAAGATTTCAATTAAGTCCATCTGATCTAGTGTGTCTTTTAGGATTGTTATTTCTTTGCTCATTTATTGTCTAAAGGATTTAGCCAGTGATATCAGTAGTGTATTAAAGTCCCCTACTATGATTGTATTGTTGTCTATCTCACTGTTGATATATTCCAGGAGATTTTTTATGTATTTGTGTGCTCCTGCATTGGGTGCATATATGTTTACCAGGGTTATATCCTCTTGTTGTATCAATCCCTTTAGTATTATGAAGTGGCTTTCCTTATCTCTTGTTATGGCCTTCACTTTGAGGTCTATTTTTTCAGATATAAGTATTGCTACCCCAGCTTTTTTTTTTTTTTCATTTCCATTTGCCTGAAGGATATTTTTCCATCCCTTCACTTTCAGTCTCTGTGAGTCCCTTGGTCTGAGGTGGATCTCTTGTAGATAGCATATATATGGGTCATGGTTTTTTGTGTTGGTTTTTTTTTTATCCATTCAGCCACTCAATGTCTTTTGATTGGAGCATTTAATCTGTTTATCTTTAAAGTTATTATTAAAGGGTGCTTATTTGTTGGCATTTTTATTTTTTGAGATTGTGTTCCTTCTTACCTTTTGTTTTTTTTTTGTTGTTGTTTTTTTTACAGCATTCCCTTTACCATTTCTTGCATTGGTTTGGTAGTGATAAATTCCCTTAGCCTCTTTTTGTTTATGAAGCTCCTGATTTCCTCTTCAATTTTCATTGATAATCTTGCTGGATAGAGTTTTCTTGGATTGCATCATTTGGTGTATATCCTTCCATTTTCTTCTAGCTTGATGTGTTTCTGATGAGAAATCATTTGATAATCTGATGGGGGATCCTTTGCAGGTAACTCTCTGTCTCTTACTGCCTGTAAGATTCTCTCTTCGTTCATAACATTGGCCATTGTAATTATGGCGCTTCTTGGTGTGGGTCTTTTGGGATTCATCTTGCTTGGGACTCTGTACTTGAATAACTTTTTTATTCCTCATATCAGGAAAGTTTTCTGTCATTATTTCTTCAAATAAATTTTGTAATCCTTGCTGCTCATCTTGTCCTCCTGGAAGCCTTATTATATGCATGTTATGTGATTTTGCATTGTCCCAAAGCTCCCCTGGGCTCTCCTCCTGCTTTGTAATTTTTTTCTCTAGTTGCTGTTCATATTGGGCTTCTTTCTGTATCTGATCTTCTAACTTGCTGACTTGGTCCTCTGCTTCTTCTAGTCTACTGTTGAAGCCTTCCATAGTATTTTTTATTGTAGCTATATCATTTTTCATTTCTTCCTGATTTTTTCATAGGTTGTGGATTTTCTCATCCATCTGGTGTATGAACTGTATGACCATTACTCTGAATTCTTTTTCTGTCATGTTGCATTCTTCCATTTCACTTATTTCCTTACTTGGCTATTCCTCCTTTTCTTTTTTCTGGGGATTGTTTCATTGTCTCCCTATTCTGACTATCACCAGAAGGTTCAGATGTGGAGTTGCAGGGACCCAGACCATGTGCAATTGGAATTTTGCACCTTCTAAGTGTCATTGAACAGCTCATATACCAAGATGTGCAATTGATGTGGGTTGTTGGGAACCATGCTCATCCTGGGTCAGAGTCACAGGCGCTTAGTGTGGCCTCATGTGTGTGCACCTGGAATCAGGGACTCTGCCTGTGCCATGTTGAAACAGAGAACCCACTGGTGTCTGCCTAAAATCAAAGTTCCCTATTGCATGTCAGGAGTCAGACGCTCCCTGTGTCCATGCCGAGAATCGAGTATCAAAATCTCTGTTTCTTGGTGCTACCTCACACTGAGAATCAGGTCCCTGTGTGTACATGTGAAAAGAATTGGAGTCACTGGCTCTTAATGTGAATGTCCTAGAAATCAGGGATCTCAGGCACACATAATGAGAAACGGAGTCTAGTTACTGCTGGTCAATGCTGCCTCTCATGTGGAGATTCAGGGTCCCCGATCTGCCTGGGAGACTGGGTTGCTCAGTTGCACTGTGTTGGCAGGAAGTCCACCTCTGCCCTGTGGTGAATAGCCTTCTGTGTGCATTTGCCCTGAATCAAAGTCAGGTGGCACTGCACTTTAGTGTGGTGTGGGTTCTAGTCACATGGTTGTGCACTGTGGACAACAGACTCCCTGTATCCATGTACCCAGGCTCAAATTCAGTGCTGCCTTCCTGTGTGGGCACA
>PVJN01031822.1:0-24603 GCA_004026805.1 Lasiurus borealis | reverse complement strand
TTTTATTTCAGTTAGTGTCTCTAGTTAATCCTTTTTCATCTCCTCTTGGGGCTTGCTAATTTTATGCATCATCTCTAGCATCTCTAGTTGGCTCTTTTGTATCTCTAGTAGGCTTTCGCTAAATTTATCCGCCTTTTCTAGCATATTCTTGAAAAACCTTATAAGCATGGTTTTGAACTCTATATCCAGTCGTTTTTTTTCCCTCCATTTCTTTTGTTTTTGATCCCTTCCCTTGTCTTGGCATTTTCACTTTGTCGGGGAAACTTTTTTATTTGCAAGACCACAGAAGCCTCTGTTGAGCTTGGGATGGGTGGAGTCTCAGGGCTTAAGGGACTGCCTTGCCTTCCAGTCGGCCCCGCCCTCCACGGCCCCGGAGTCTCACGTGACTGGGTAATCGCTGGAGCCGACCTAGTGTGCACGTGCCCGCAGTGCCTCTAACCGCTGCCTTTCCAGCTCCCCTGCTCCCCTGCGCACCAGGACCACACGAGTCTAAGTCTCCAGGGTTTCGCCTGAAACAGGGGCCCAGTGGACTCAGAAGTGGCACAGTTGGGAGGGTCTGTCTCCCGCCCAGTCACAAAAGCCAGCAGCACAATCAGCAATCTGTCCTCAGTGTGGCGCCGGTGCCCTGTGTGTGCGCGTGCGTGCCACCGTGACCAGACCTCCTATCTTTTTCGACTCCCCTAAGTTTCTGTGCACTTTTCCCTTTTCACAGTCCAAACTCTCCCCGTATGAGTTTCAGCTGGATCCGGGGTTTAGTGTTGTAGGATAAGGGGTTCAATGCCATTGGGGGTCTCCGTTTCCCTCCCGTCAGAGAAAGCCAGCCAGGTACTCGGGCACCCGCTCTCTCAGCGCGCATGTCTCCGTTCCTCAGCTTTTTGCAGTACCTCTGGGTCTTCGTGAGCCCCTCTCTTTCCTTCTAGCTGTAGAACTTCCACTCAACCAGCTTCCCTGTGGTTCTGGATGATGTCTGTTCTGTCTTTTAGTTGTAGTTTTGAAATTGTTGTGCGAGGCAGCAGTGTAGGTGTTTACCTATGCCGCCATCTTGGCTCCTCCCTCCAACAAATACCTCTTAATGTATTATAAATATGTATATTTAAAGATGATATGCATACTTTCCTTTTATGGAATTTCCCATTGCTAAGGGCATTCAAAGTCAGGAAGTATTGTTCGATATTAATATATGCTTATAGAAAATCTATTGATATTATAATATAGGAATAAAAAAGGAATATATAGTTTCAGATTTGGTAATTTTGTTTGTCTCTTTTGCTTTACCTCTAATTTAATATTGGTCCTGCATACACAGAATTGGACTTACAATAATTGTTATGATATAAAATATTAATTAGAACTTGCATATTCTTTTCTTCTTAATTAGATAATTCACTTTCTAGTATTATAATAATCATAATGTTATTATAATAAACATCTATGAAACAATCACACAAAAGAAAAAGACAACTGAGATCAATAAATCTGTCTAAATGCTTCTCTTCTACCTCTTTTCTACTTCTCCCCATAAAGGCCTACATGATTCAAAATCATGTGCTTATTATTTCTTTTATGTATGTACATATACAACTTTAATTATGTTAAAATATATTATTAAGCTTTATTTTTCACTTCAACAAAAGTTTGATATATATATTTGCTAATATGCTTATACTAATTTTATATATTTTATATTATATATAGTATATATTATTATATATAGTAATTTTTACCCAATATCATGTTAAATGTCTATTTATGTTTGATACAGCTATCATTTATTTTATTGGTGAGTATGGCAAAACATATTTTTCTATACTTTGTAGAGTGGCAAATATTTTCTCTTTGTTTTGTGGGTTCCAATTTCTCCACATCTTTGCCAGTAGTTATTATCTATTAAGTAACAGACATCCTAATAAGTGTTAAGTGGTATCTAATTGTGGTTTAGATTTACATTTTTCTAGTGACTAATCTGGAATATTTTTTATTGGATTATTTGTCTTTTTCTCATTACTATGTAAGAGTTTTATATATTCTAGATGCAAGTCTCCTATCAGAGATATAATTTATATAATTTACAAATAATTTCTCCCACTTCTGGGTTGTCTTTTTAATTCCTGCATGAAAGCTTTTATTTGGATGAAGTCTTATTTATTTAAGTTTGATTTTGGTTCCTCTGTTTTGGGTAGCATTTCAAATATAACTTAGCCAAAACCATTATAAATGTCCCTACTTAACTGTATTAACATTTCTTCATTTACAAATTTATTTTTATCTGATATTAGCCTAACTCCTCCAGCCTTTGTGTGTTTGCTATTTGTATGATTTATCTTTTTCCAGCTTATAGTCTAGATTTTATCTCATTAGATATACACATTTTCTCAAAGTTGCCTTCACCATAATCTCCACTTTTCTTAAGAGTTTCCTTATACTTAAGCTTTCCACAATCACTTATAAATTGAAGTCAATCTGAAATAATTTCATTTGAAAAAAGTTAGGAGATATTTATTTTAGGGCTTGCTTCTCCTCCTAGGAAAAAATCACTGAACAAGGAGGCCTCTGGAGCTAGAGGAATGAAAAGGGTAAGCTTCTCTGTGAGGGACAGGTCCCACCAAGAGCTGAACACTTGGTGGAGGGAACTAGCAGCAACCTGACATGCTTTTGGCTAGCAATTCCTGGTGTGGAACCACTCCATCACAAGTTTGGGAAGGGCTATCAGGTTTCCATTGTTCTCAGCATACTGCATCTAAAACAGAGCCTCTATTCTACACTTGGGAGCTGGGTGGAAGAAGTAGGCCCCACACCTGGAACTCATTTATCAGGGACTTATCCTCATAAACAGACAGCTGAGGGCAAGATGAGAAATGCTGAAATCTTGCTTCTCCTGGGAAGAAAGTTCTCTGGCACAGAGTTGGGGAAAGGAATCCATTGGTTTTTAGCAGCAACAGGCTGGAGAGGAGAGTCTAAGACACTGAGCTGAGAAAGGAGAGGTAGGCAGTAGTCTTAGTTCAATCATAAAAATTTGCATTCCTACTTAAATTTTTTAGAATAGATGTTTTGTTTTTTGTTTTATTTATTCATTTTATGACCTTTCCAGATTTTGAATGTTGTTTTGTTATTTTGTATAGTGTTAACCAGTTTCACTGTGGAATAGGTTAGTGAAACTCCTCACATTCTCATGGTGGAAGCATATTTCCAAGGTGTGAATCTTTTCTCCCTTCCACTGATGGCAGTGGATTTTTACTGGTTCCTTCAAACTAAGTGTTGATATTCTCCCTGAATAACAGGAGAAATGGGAGTCTGTATATATCATGCTACATAGGGTTTCAACCAATGCTTTTATGCAACAAGTTTTCAATGATCTTTTTCCCAGGTACCAATGTTTTAGTTCTATTGAGGAAATAGGGAATCCAATTAGGTGAGGATTTGGCAATGGCTGTATGCTTCTTCCTTAGGCACCACCACCAGAGAAGTGCGATCAGAATTTTCCCTGATATTCTCTGTGTTCAACTGATGAAATTTTTGGAGGAAAATCTTGCAAGAGGGTGTTGCATTTCCTACGTCTGCTTTCCTTAGGACTCTATTTTCTCACATTAATCCACATTAGACTATAGTAATTTGTTCAAATATACTGGATTAATTGTTCTACTTGTGTGCTTGACATCTAGTGGCATGGGTAGCAAGTAGGCATATTATGAGGTCATGTTTCTCTCTAGTTCCCTGTCTCTCTCAAGATTTAAAGTTAATTATTTATCCTATGACCTAAATTGTTTGATGAGATGAAAAAAGTCATGTTTGCTCTTAATCTAGCTTTTAAAATTTTTGTGTCAATCTTTTCAGTTAGACATCTTCAGACTAAAACTGTACCTTTCTAATTCCTTTTTAATTGACACTATCACACTAATAAGAAATGTAAACATTTACAGTAATCTGATGTCTAATTCTTGAAATGAAATGGAAACAGAATAAAAAGAGGGACTTGTGATTTTTATATTCACTTTCTGATCTCCTAAAATAATTATCAGAGGGAGTAGGCATTCAATTAATATTTGAGTATGTGAATAAAGTTATTACATGCAGATTAGGTAATCAATGCTATATGGTAGCCATGATAGCTATTATATGCTAGAAAATTAGGCTGATCAGAGGCAGAGATACTATGTAATCTATGAGGAACATAGGCATTAAATAAATACTGAGTAGAGTAGTGTCATCATCATGGCAAAATAAGAGTTTTTTTAGCATCCCCACAGAAAGATCACCAATTCCTGGAATCAGCCATATGAAAGAGACTTTGTGGAAATCAAGCTGAGATGTCCTAACATATTACTAGAGCAATAAATAAATAAATCTAAATTATATGCATTGAATAGAGTAAAAGGAAGAGTTTCACCTTACCTGCATCACCCTCCCCCAAGGCTGCACAACTCAATGTCAAGAGAGACCTTCTTAGCCTTATTTCTGTCACAGAGGAAAGAGAAAGCATGAGAATGAGCATACAGCTTTTCTTTCTGTATAGAATGCTGCTAGAGAGTCCCACTTTTCTCTCACCTTACCCAGAACACTAAGGTGTGTGGTGCAACTGAATGTGTGGGGGGCAGTGATAAGCAGAAAGGATAGGGCTTTTGAGAGCATTAAAATTATTAGATCCATGAAAAGAGAAGGAGAAAAAGACAGAAAGCTGATTTTTAAAAAATAATGGCTGGTAATTTTAAACTCTTGTCGTAATATGGATATCAATCATGTAGCTAAAAAGGCATTCCAAATTCAAGCCCAAGACAAATTATAATAAAATTATCTCAAATAAAAGACAAAGAAAGAATTTTAAAAGCAGCAAGCAAAAAATAAACCCTCACATTCAAGGAAAATTCCATTAGGTTATCAGATGATTTCTCATCAAAAACTTTACAAACAAGAAGAGAATAGAATAATGTATCCAAAATTCTGAAAGAAAAAATACAGAAAACAACAACAACAAAAACCCCACTGTGAACCATTAAAGTTGTCCCTCAAAAATAAGGACTTCTAAATTATAAAACTTGTATGGAACAACAAATAATCAAAAAAAAATAGTGGAGAAGATGAAGACATCACACTTCTAGATTTTTAAATATATTAGAAAGCTATCTATAATAATAAAAGCATAATATGCTAATTAGACCAGATGTCCTTCTGGACAACCTTTGAGACAAAGCTGGGGCTGCAAGGGAAGCCTGGGCTCCTGGTATCTGCTGTCTGTGGCAGCCAGAGGCAAGCCTGGATCCCTGGTGCCAAAGGGAAGCCTGGATCCGGAGTGTTAGAGGGAAGCTGGTGCCAGCAGCTAGAGAAAGGCCTATGCTTGCATAAATGTCATGCATTGAGCCTCTAGTAGTAAATAAAATAGTATGTTACTAAAATAAAAATAGACACATAAAACAGTGAAACAAAATAAAGAACATAGAAGCAAACTTATGTATATACTAGGAGCCCAGTGTGCTATTCAAAATTGCACAGTGCTGCTGCCCACCCTCAAGTCGCCAGTCCAGCTCTGCTTCCCTCTCTGGGCCCTGCAGCAGCTGCAGACACTGCAAGTCTGGCCCTGTATCCCTCTCCCACCCTTGAAGCAGCTGCAGCCATTTCAGATCAGACCCTCCCCCAGCACAGGTGAGTGGAGACCCCTGCCACCCACCCTCAATGCTGCATGCACACCTTTCTCCTGTCCAGTCAATCTGTTAGGGCATCCTGGTTAATTAGCATATTTCTCTATTAATATATTGTTTTCTGTGCCTCTGAAGTTTTTTTGGTCTTGTTGGTTTGTCTTTTTATATATGGATGTGAATGTAGTGAGGACTGAGAGGAGGCATTTATTAGAAGAATGTGGTCTGTACAAAGGTAAGTTAGTATACCTATTGAAATGGAGATTTAAAGATTATTTAGAATGTACATTTTTATAAAACCTATTAAATTATATTCAACATATATCAGAAGGTACATACCTCTTAAAATATATTGAGCAAGAGCTTATCTATCATAAACAGAAAAAGTAAAAAATTAAAATTACTGCATGATGAGTTTTAATACATTCATGAAATTTACTACCATAATCAAGTTAAAGATTGTTTGCATTCTTCTAAAAATTATTTGTGTCCATGGACAATCCATTCCTTCTTCTACCTTCTGATATCATGGGCAATGGGCATGTGTTCCTGGGCAATCCATTTCTTCTCCAACCTTTTTATATATATATTACTGATTTTTTTTACAGAGAGAAAGGGAGAGGGATAGAGTTAGAAACATAGATGAGAGAGAAATATCGATCAGCTGCCTCCTGCACACCCCCCACTGTGGATGTACCTGCAACCAAGGTACATGCCCTTGACCGGAATCAAACCTGGGGCCTTTCAGTCCACAGGCTGATGCTCCATCCACTGAGCAAACCGGTTTTGGCTCTTCTCGGACCTTTAGATATCCTTCTAAATTGTGATCCACTTCTATCAGTATAGCTTAGTTTGCATCAATATCCTATCTAATAAAAGAGTAATATGCAAATTAACTGTACCTCCCCTATACTCACCAGCCATGCCAACCAGCCACCACCACCAGCCAATCAGAGAGATTATGCAAATTAACCCAACCAAGAAGGCTACAGCCACAAAAAGGGCCTGTGAGAGGCTTGGGTTGCCCCTGGCGATGGAGGAAGCCAAGCTTTCAGCACACCATGGTGGGTCCAGGCCTCTGCTTATAGGTAAGGGCAGTTAGGGGTGACCAGGCCCATTGTGTAGGGCAGTTAGGGGCAAACAGGCTGGTAGGGGAGCAGTTAGGCATCAATCAGGCTGGCAGGAAGAAACAGTTAGGGTCAATCAGGAAAGCAGGCAGGTGAGCAGTTGGGAGCCAGCAGTCCTGAATTGTGAGAGGGATGTCTGATTGCCCGTTTAGGCCTGATAGGATCGGGCCTACACAGGCAGTCAGACATCCCTCACCAGATTGGAGAGGGAGCAGGCTGGGCTAACATCCTCCTCCCCGCCCCCGATGCATGAATTTCGTGCATCAGACCTCTAGTATATATATAAAAGCCTAAGCAACCTGAATGATGGAATTGATCAGAACAAGTGGTTGCTATGACATCCACTGACCACCAGGGGGCAGATGCTCAATGCAGGAGCTTCTCCCTGGTGGGTCAGGGCATTCAAACAGCCAACATCCCCTGCCCAGCCAACTTCCTGCAGTCCCTCCTCTTTCAGGCAGGCCCTGATTGTCTCATTAGGTCAGGGCCCTAGAATGGAATGGGAAATGGAGAGGGGAGGTGGCAGTTGTGGCACATTTCCCAGAGGAAACAAGGGCCAGCTTCCTCCTTGAGGCCACTGGCCAATTTCCTGTGCCCTATCCTTTTCCCCAGCCAGCAGGCCCTGATTGGCCCACCATCCATCCACTCACCATGATGGTGGTATAGTGATGAGGGAAGGATGAGGTGGGGAAGGTGAGGAATTGTGCAGTGGCAGGACACCATTGATGGTGGCATCGGTGTCTGGCATTCGTTCCTTCTGTGCCCAGTCCCGATCCACCTGGCCCCAATCAACCCTGATCTCCAGCCAGGCTTAGGGACTCCACTGATGCATGAATTTCATGCACAGGCCTCTAGTTTTAATATAAAGAGAATCACACAAAAGGTACCATTTTGTGTCAGTCATCTTTTATTTTTAATGTAGCTTTTAACACTCATCCACTCCAGTGCATGAATCAGTATTTTGTTGGATACATATATAAACTCATGTATGTGTATATCTGTAATGAAGTATATTTATAATATACTATCTTAGGAATATTAATTGAATATTACACAATATGTTTCTTTTAAAGGTGACACATATAATTTCTCAGAGGTCTAAAACTAAATAAAAGTGATTAATACACCTTGTATACTACGTATGTTCATGAACTACAATTTAATAAACTTTCCAAAAGATATATTTTTATAAAATACTCTCCCCATGTATTTTCTCCCATGCCTATAAAGTTAAGAAGTCAGTTGATTCTTAGTACTATGAGTCACATAATCCTATTTAATAAAATAGTAATATGCAAATTAACCACCATCTCACCACACCCACAAACCACGCCCACAAGCCAATCAGGAGCAAGTATGCAAATTAACTCCAATCAAGATAGCTATGGACATGGAGTGAGCAGGAGAGAGGCTTGGGTTTCCCCAGCAATGGAGGAAGCCAAGCTATCTACATACGCTGGCAGAACCAGGCCTCCACTCAAGGCTACAAAGTTTCAATTTTAGAAGACAAATAAATCTCAGAGACCAGGGCCTCTGCTTGGGTTTCTAGGGTGCGTGGCCAGCCTGAAAACCACCACAGGCTGACCCATGCCCCAAGGGAACCCCTACCCTGATCTAGGACACCCTCCGGGCAAACCAGCTGGCCCCCACCCATGCACTAGGTTTCTATCCTATCTAATAAAAGAGTAACATGCAGATTGACTGTCACTCCAACATACAAGATGGCTGCCCCATGTGCCTTCATGTGAACACAATATGACCATCAGAAGAAGGCCAGCAGGGAATGGTAGTAGGGAGGGACCAGGTCTGCAGGTGAGGGCAGTTAGGGGTGACCAGGCCCACGTGGGAGGGCTGTTAGGGGAAAACAGGCTAGCAGGGGAGAAGTTAGGCATCAATCAGCCTGGCAGGGGAGTGGTTAAGGGTTGATCAGGCTGGCAGGTAGAAGCGGTTAAGAGCAATCAGGAAAGTAGGCCATGAGCAGTTGGAAGCCAGTAGTCCTAGATTTTAGAGGGGTGTCTGACTGCCATTTGGGCCTGATCCTCTTATGATTGGACCTTAACAGGCAGTTGGACATCCCTCAAGGGGTCCCAGATTGGAGAGGGTGCAGACTGAGATGAGAGACAACCCTCCCCCCATGCATGAATTTTGTGCACCTGGCCTCTAGTATAATAATAAATAGTGACTCAGTCATGAAGTGGGTTAATGAAGCTTTAAGAATAGTCCATCAATTCTAAGAATGATTGTCATTATTTACACAATTACTAGAAGCTTGAAAAATATATAGAAAAAAATTAAGAATGAGGACATTTTAATATGAGTGGTAAAATTATTTTGGCAGATGTAATAAGCCTTATCATCAGAATTTTATACCTAAAACATTGTAGTAATTGGAAATTTTAAGCATAAGATTAAACTGCTATTTTTGAAGAGGAATTCCATCAGAAAATATTACAGTCATAAACAGATGGAAAATATACTAGCAATTTATCAACAAATATCCTGAGCTGACAACTAGATTAAATAAATGAACAAAATATAACAGGTTGGAGACAAGGCACCATGAAAAGAAACCTGCTAAGTGAAGCTGAAATAATGCCACTAAACATGATGTTGCCGAAGATTTTAGATTTAGCCAAATAACAAATAAAACTCCTTATGGTTGATATAACAGAAGATGGAGATTAAATAGATAGAAAAAAAAAGTAAAAAAGAACAATTAACTTTAAGTATGTCTAAATTAAGTATATGGTGGATATATACATATATACACATAAATAAACATGTATATTTTATGTGTACATTGGGGTTAATTTACATATATTTGATATTATATTCTATGCATAAATATTTGTATATATAAATATATATTTAATCTACATACAAATATTTATATATGTATATATAGTATATAGATGTACATATTATATGTATAAATATTCAAAATCCATGTAAATGTTATATAAATATGTTATATATAGTTATGTATATAAATTACATATTTATATATATTATATATGTATATATATATATACACACATACATATAAATATGTATATACACACATACATATAAATATAAAATAAATAAATAAATAAATAAATAAATACCAGTAGAAAATGAAGATTCTTTACTCAAGGAACTATAATCTCTTAGAATTCAAAAGTAAATAAGAAATATCAAGTAATAAAGTTGAGATTCTAAAGTGGCAGTGGAGTAAATGGAAGCTACGCCAACCTGCTCCAAGGACCAAACTGAAATTACAACTAAAATATGGAAAAGCCATCCTGAATAATCAATTGAGGACTAGGTGGAGAGAACCTTGATAGCTAAGAATGAAAAGTAGAGACCTCATAGAGACTGGTAGAGAGTATGGAAGCAGGAAAGGGCTGGCTAGGTTCCCTCAGAAACCAGCTGAAGAACCAGGGGGATATCTCAGATGTGGGGGGTTTCCAATGAGAACTCTAGGGTCTAAACCCCAAGCTGGGCCCCTAGCCCAGAGCAGCAGAACTGAGATCTGGCTGTGAAAAGCAACAGGGAGAGATGGCAAGAAAACCAGGCACTATTTTAGAGTGCCAATGCAAAATTTTCCTGTGCAGCCACTTACCTTGGGAGGGCAGAGTGGACTGTAGCTTTGTGAACAAAAGCCAGGGTTTGGGACTCTGGGTTCAGAGCTCTGAAGGCAGCCATCCAGGTTTCCTGTGCTAATTCTTTCCTTTATACTGCAGAGGATATATTTTTCAGGCAGATTTTTACCATCCAGATGGTTTTTGCCTAGGGGAAGCAATTCCCTATCCTGTTGGAAAATCTTTTTGCCCCACCCTGTGGTTTATAGCCTGAGGTTCATCAACACTGAATAACAATCAGGCTGCAGGCAGAGACATTCTCTGGAGGCTTTAAGTCTTTTCATCCTCTAATTTGGGACTGAATGCTAGGAAAAGCAAATCTTGAAGAACATCTTGGTTCTTTCCAAAGGCATCTAGCCCCAGAAGAGGGAGCCATAAGCTATACATTGCTGATAGCTCCAAACAAGGTATTCAGGGCCAGTCACAAGCAGTGTCTGACATTGTCCTGCTCTAGAGACTGGGAATCATAGCAGATCTATCTAATACATAGACATATATACCCAAACAGGCAGCCAAAATAGGTAGACTAAAAAAAAAAAAAAAAAATCTCCAAAGGAAAGAACAAAAAAATTCTCCAAAGGAAGAGCTAAATGCAATGGAGATAAGAAATTGATAGAGTTTAGAATAATGATGGCAAGGATGCTCAATAGTATGAGAAAAGATAAAATAACTATGAAAAAAAAACAGTTGAAAATAAAGAATGACATAACACTAATAAAGAACACAGTAGAAGGAATACACAGCAAATTAGGTAAAGCTGGATTAGATCAGTGAATTAAAAGACAGCATTGAAAAAAAAATGCTCAATAAAAGAACCAAAAAGAGAAACAAAACAAACAAACAAGAAACAATTAAAAATAGAAGGACATCATAAGGGAGCAGTGGGACAAAATGAATCAGAACAATATATGCATCATAGGAAAGCCAGAAGTGAATAAAGTGAGGAAGGGATAGAGAAAGTTTTGAAGAAATAATGGCAGAAAACTTCCATAACCTTGTGAAGAAAAAAGTTACACAAGTTCAACAGCAACAGAATGTCCCAAGCAAAAAGAACCCAAAAACATCATATTAAAATGCCCAAAAATAAAGACAATGAGAAAATCATAAAGGCATTGAGAGAAAAAGAATTTGTTACCTACAAAGGAGCTCCCATAGGCTGTCAGCTAATTTTTTATCAAAACAACTCTGCAGACTAGTATATTCAGGGTGATGAAAATCAAAGATCTGAAACCAAGACTACTATATTCAGCAAGGCCATCCTTCAAAATAGATGGTGAAATAGAGTTTCCAAGATGAAAAAAGGCAGAAGTAGTTTATCACCACCAAACCAGCACTTAAAATGCAAAAGAGACTGTTGTAAGAAGTAGAAAGAGAGAGAAACATAGGCATAAAGAATTTATATAGCAATAAATAAGTACCTATCAATAATAATCTTAAATATAAATGGATTAAATTCTCTAATCAAAAGACAAAGATAGGTGAATGCTAATGAAAACATGGCCCAACTATATTCTGTCTACAGGAGACCCACCTGAAAACAAAAGACTCACTAAATATGAGAGTAAAAGGATAGAATAAAAAATTTAATGCAAATGGAAATGAAAAATAAGAAAAAAACTGGCATAACAATACTAATTTCTGAAAGAATAAAGGTCAAAATGAAATTAATCACAAGAAACAATAAAGTCACTATAAATACTAAAAGAATTGATTAAACAAGAGGATCTAATCCTGGTAAACATATATCACCTAATATAGGAGCACCTAATATATAAAAATATTTCTAGAGGAACATTAAGAGAGAGATCTATAGTAATATATCCATAGTAGGGAATTTTAACACCCTGCTGACTTCACTGGGTAGATTTTCCAAACAAAAATCAACATGAAAAGAGAGACTAAATCACACACTGGATCAGGTGAATTTAATTGACATTTATAGAACATTTATCCCAAAACTGTAGAATATATATTCTTCTCAAGTGTACATGGGTCATTCTCAAAGATAGACCACATGTTAGAACCATGACCAAGTGAAATTTGTTACAGGGATCCAAGGCTGGTACAATATCTGAACATCAAGAAACATGAAACAACATATAAACAAATTGAGAGACAAAAATCACATAATCATATCAGTTGATGAAGAAAAGGTATTTTATTAAAATCTAACAACCTTTCCTTTTAAAAACTCTCAGCAAAATGAGAATAGAGAGATCAAACCTCAACATAATAAAAGATTTATATGACAAACCTACAGCCAACTTCATACTCAATGGGCAAAAACTAAAATCATTTTCCCTAAGAACAGTAACAAGACAGTGATACCCACTTTCACCTCTCCTGTTTGACACAGTACTGAAAGTGATAGCCATAGTGATCAGACAAGAAGAAAAAATAAAACGCATCAAATTGGAAAAGAAGAAGTAAAATTGTCATTATTTGTAGGTGACATGATATTGTACATAGAAAACTCAAAAGAGTATAAAAAAACTACTAGAACTAATAAATGAATTTGGCCCTATAGTAGGATACAAAATTAACACCCAGAAATCTATGGCTTTTTTTATACACTAATAATGAACTCACAGAAAGAGAAACTAAACTAAACTAAAAAAAATAATAAATCCCATTTACTATTGCAACAAACAATTAAGTACCTAGGAATAAATTTAACCAAGGAGTTAAAGGACCTGTACTCAGAAAAGTACAGGATGCTGAAAAAAGAGAGAAAAGAAGATGTAAACAAATGGAAAAATACACAGTTTCAATGGATTGGTAGAATCAAGATCATTAAAATGTCCATACTACCCAAAGCAATATATTGATTCAATGCACTCTGCATTAAAATACCAATGGCATACTTCAAAGATCTAGAATTAAGTATCCAAAAATTCATCTAGAATAAAAACAACCCCGAATAACTGCTGTGAACTTGAGAAAGAAGAACAAAGTTGAAGTGATCACAAAACCAGATATTAATTTATACTACAAAGCTATTGTAATTAAAAGAGACTGATATTGCTACAAGAACAGGTGTATAGATCACTGGAACAGAACATAGAACTCAGACATTGACCCAGGCCATTATGTTCAATTTATATTTGAAGAATGATGTAAGAAAATACAATAAAGTCAAGAATTCTCTTCAATAAATAGTGTAGGGAAAATTGAACAAATACATTCAAACATATGAAACTAGATCACCAACTTATAGCATTCACAAAAATAAACTCAAAATGGGTAAAGGACTAAGATGAGAAACCATAACAATCTTAGAAGAATTAATAGGCAGCAAACTCAGAAATCTCTCCTGGCAATATATTTGTGGATACATCTCCTCAGGCAAAGAAAACTAAGGAGAAATCTAAAAAATAGGGCCATGTCAAAATAAAAAGCCTTTGCACAGAAAAAGAAAACCAACAAAATGAAAATGAAGCTCACTGTAATGGAGAACATATTTGGTAATAATAAATCTGATAAAGCATTAATCTCCAAAATATATAAGGAACTAATGCAATTTAACAAATAATAAAGGCCAAATATGATAACAATTCAATAAAAAAATGGCAAAAGACCTAAATAGACACTTCTCCAAAGTGGACATAGAAATAGCCAAGAGATATATGAAAAACCTAGAGGTCCAGTGCACAAAATTCATGCACGGGGGAGAGGAGTGGGTGTTCTTCAGCTCAGCCTGCTCCATTTTCATTCTGGGGCTCCTTAAGAGATGTCTGACTGCATGTTTAGGCCTGATCCAGGACTGCTAACTCCCAAGTGCTCACCTGCCTGCCTTCCAGATTGCCCCTAAGCACTTCTACTCGCCAGCCTGATCACCTCCTAACCACTCCCCTTACAGCCTGTTTGCCCCTAACCACCCTACCCTGTGGGCCTGGTCACCCATAACTGCCCTCCCCTGAAGGCATGGGATCCCCCAAACTGCTCTTCCCTGCAGACCCGGTCACCCCCAATTCCCTCCTCTGCCGTCCTGGTCACTCCTAATTGCCTTCCCCTGTAGGCTTTATCATCCCTAACTGCCCTCCCTTGAAAGCCTGGTCCCTCCCAACTGCCCTCCCCTGCTGGCCATCTTGTGTCCACATGAAGGCAGGATCTTTTGACCACATGGGGACAGTCATCTTGTGTGTTGGAGTGATGGTCAATCTGCATATTACTCTTTTATTAGATAGGAGAGAGGCCTGGTGTACGGGTGGGGGCCAGCTGGTTTGCCCTGAAGGGTGTCCTGGACCAGCATGGGTATTCCCTTGGGGCATGGGGTGACCTGGGCAAGGGGCCTATGGTGGTTTGCAAGCTGGCCATGCCCCCAACAACCCAAACGGAGGCCCTGGTGTCTTGGATTTATTTATCTTCTACAACTGAAACTTTGTAGTCTAGAGTGGAGCCAAACCTTCTGCTCCACAGCCACTGAAACTCTATTGCCTTAAGCAAATGCCTGGGTGTTCTGAAAGCTTGGCTTCCTCCATTGCCAAGGCAACCCAAGCCTCCCTCCTGCTCTCTCTGTGGCCGTAGCTTCTTGGTTGGGTTAATTTTATACTTTCTCTGTTTGGCTGGTGGGCATGGCTAGTGAGCAATGGCTTGTGGATGTAGTGGAGGTACGGTCAATTTACATAATAATTTTTTATTAGATAGGGTGCTCGAAGTCACTGATCGTTATAGAGATGAAAATTAGAATAACAATGAGGTATTACCTCATTTTCAAAATGGCCACCTTCAACAAATCAATAATTATAAGAGTTGGCGAGGATGTATAGAAAGGGGAATACTAGTACACTACTGGTAAAATGCATACTGGTGCTGCCATTATAGAAAATTGTATGGAGTTATCTAAGAAAATTAAATATGGATCTGCCATTTGACCCAGTGGTTCCACTTCTAGGAATGTATCCTAAGAAACTTGAAATACCAATCAGAAAGACTATATACACCCCTATGTCTATAGAAGTACAATTTACAGTAGCTAAGATCTGGAAACATGCTAAGTGCCTATGAGTAGATGAGTGAATAAAAAAGCTACAGTACATTTACACCATGGAATGCTATGCAGCAATAGAAAAGAAAGTATCTCACTCTTGGAGATAGCAAAGGGACCCAAAGAGAATTATGCTAAACAAATTAAGCCAGTATCACTCTCATCTGAAATGTAATGAATAAAATAAACTGATCAATAGGATAGATTTAGGCGTATAGAATCATAGAACAAACTGTTGAATCTCAGAGGGAAGGTGGGGATGGTTGGGTGGGAAGATATCAAACAACTTGTATGCATATATGCATAAGTCATGGACACAGGCAATAGGGTGGTGAAGGCCTGTTTTTTAGGTCAGGGGCAAGCTAGAAGGGGTCAATGGGAGACAAAGGAGGACATATAATACTTTCAATAATAAAATTTTTAAAATAACAAAATAGCAACATAAAAAGAAGTAATGAAGTTAATGATCCTATTAAACCTTTGAGACCACTTAATAGGAGCATGGGATATATATGTAAACTGAAATATTTTAACTAATGGTCATAGGCCATTAGCATTTAAATATTTATTTTGTACTTTTCTCTGATCTCACATTAAATAACATCTTCGAAAGTGAACATAGACACACATGTGCTTGCACAAATGTGCCCCGTCCCCACACATGACCAGAAAATCAATTGTGAAATATTTTCCTTTTTTATTTCAATTAAAAATGGCACCACTAATCTTTTTCATTTATAATTTAATTATATACTATATACTTAGCGGTGTACTCTATTTAAAACATTCCCCACTGGCATATTTCCTACATTGAAAAGTGAACATTTCACTGAATTACATCTTCTGCCAAAACAGCTAAAGAGTACTGTAAAATGAACCATGAGAGTACAAAATGTGTATGAAGACAGATTGTAGTAATCAGTTTGTAATAATGAAATTATTTAATTGAAAACAAATCACTAAGTACCAAAGAGATATATCAACTGTTTTGGAGGATTTGGCAAGCAAATGTTATCTGTGAAGTGTTCTATTATTAGGTTATCCTATTTTACTTTCAGTGTTATATAGCTAACATTTATCAGTACATTATGATGGATATATTTAGCCACATGAGTCTTACATAATGCCACAAATACACTCCAAATAATCCCATTATACTGAGCTGCATAAATTGTCCACCTTCATAGTAATTTTGATAAAAATAAAATTTCTTTTTTTTTAAATATACAGAGAGGAAGGAAGAGAGATAGAGTTAGAAATAGCAATGAGAGAGAAATATCGATTCAGCTGCCTCCTGCACACTCCCCACTGGGGATTTGCCCGCAACCAAGGTACATGCCTTTGACTGAAATCGAACCTGGGACCCTTCAGTGTGCAAACCGACACTCTATCCAATAAGTCAAACCTATTAGGGCTAGAAATAAAATGTCAATTAGTGATTACACAACATATTATTTTTTAATATAAAAAACATGGGATGCCTGGCACTCTTCTAGATGGTGGCAACACAAGAGAGAGGGAAATATGAAATCTCTTTCCACAGTTGCTTACAAAGTGGAGAGACAGTAAGTAAATAAGTAAATTAATGAATGTTTAGTATATATTGAGTCTGAGTCTACCTCCTTAGAGGGATCTTTACTGATGAACCTCATATCAGTATGATTAAAGTATAACCTTAAGTTTTAAAGTTCTATGGTGTGCACATTTATCACAATTAGGTCTCAGCACAGAAGTAATAATCTTATATAATAAAAGGCTAATATGTAAATTGACCAAACAGCAGAAAGACTGGTCACTATGAGGCACACTGACCACTAGGGGGCAGATGCTCAATGCAGGAACTGCCTAGTGGTCAGTGTGCTCCCACAGGGGGAGTCCCACTCAGCCACAAGCCGGACTGACAGATGGCCTGTGCAATGGCACGCTTCTGCAGCAATGCTAATAAGGATGTCCTACTAATGGCTAAGGATATCCAACTGATGGCTCTCCCAGGAAGGAGGCCTAAGCCAATCGATTGGACATTCCCCAAGGGCTCCTGGACTGCTAAAAGGCCCAGGCTGGGCTGAGGAACCACACTCCTGCAGTGCATAAATGTTGTGCACCAGGCCTCTAGTACATCTATAAATGTATTTTCTCTAATGACTTAACAAAAATTAGTTGAAAGTAAATAATAAATTTGACCAATATTACCTATATAATCTTCCCATTAAATTTTCTGTAATAATATTTTATTGCATAGCAATATTTATTGCTTAAGACAAATACTTATACAATCAGGCATGAGATACTGAATACTTATTTAGGTGTTTTTTAACTATATAAGAATGGGGTCACTATTACATAACTACTCTTAGGATTTGCTGAAATTAGCCATCAGCATTTTAGTGCCTGGTATCTTCCCTCTGTTGATTCTCTCATTTATCCTTGTTAATATTATGCCATTAATTTTTTCCCCTATATCCTTATCACTGGTAATGTTGCTTTAAAATGAAGAAATTAAAAATGTTTACAAAAACATGTTGCATTTTCTCCCAGTAAAATGTCATAAGGCCTAGATAAATGGCATATTCCACATTTTCTGGCCTTAGATAAACTCTCCTCTTTTTTTTGTAATCACAAACTTTTGAATAGAAAAGAGATGTTATATATCAATTAATTCTCTAGGCTCTCTATATAGAAGTTAATAATATGACTTCAGTAATTTAGACTAACAAATATTTTTGTCATGTTAACTCAGCAGTGTCTTCATGAAATATACTCTTCCATGGCATCAAAAATCTACTTTAATTAAAGTATATTTTAGCTTTTCTTGAGCTGAATAAAGAGGTCCATGGTAGTGAACAGAGCAATAAGTGTAGCTCAGGTGTAATATACATGTCAATATACTGCCAGAAATCACAATATAAAATTATCTTTTCAAAGCACTGATTTTCCCAGAACTATTTATTGAAGGGCCCTTTCCCCCCCCCGCCCTATTGTACATTTTTACTTGTCAAAAAGTAGTTATTCATATACATGTAGGTTTGCTGGGCTCTCCATTCTATTCTATTGGTCTGAGTGTATCTCTTTCTGACAGTCCTATGATGTTTTGATATTGAAGCTTTGCTGTGTAACTTGAACTCAGGGAATGTGTTATCTAAGGGTTTCCTCTTTTTCTTAGGATTGCTTTGGATATTCTTTGTCTTTTGTGGTTACATATAATTTTGATGATTTTTTTTCTTTTAAAAATGCCGTTGTAATTTTGATGGCAATTGTATTAAATCTGTATATTGTTTTCACTAATATAACTAAGTATGTTGATTCTTCCAATCCCTGAACACAAATTGTATTTTCATTTATTTATGTTTTGTTCAATTTCTTTCAATTATATCCTACTAAAGGCTCAGTACATGATTTCATACATGGATGAGGTCCCTCGGCCTGGCTGACAATTGAGGAAATCTTGCACATTTGGGGGAGGTACCATGAGAGGTTGGCCAGCCACAGGAGGTTGGCTGTGGGGAAGGCAGTGACCACCAAGGGGCAACTTTTGATTGAGCATCTACCCCTGGTGGTCAGTGTGCATCATAGCAACCAGTCGACCAGTTGTTCAGTAGACCAGTTGAAATGGCTGCTTAGGTTTTTATATATAGAGATAGTTTATTTTTTCTTTTGAAGCCAATTTTTTTTAATTTTTAAAAAAATTTTTATTAATGTATTACATGTGTAAATATCTTCCCATTGCCCCACCCACTCCCATGCATACTCTAACCCCCCAGTGTCTTGTGTCTTTTGGTTGTGCTTATATGCATACATACAAGTTCTTTGCTTTATCTCTTATTTATTCCACCTCTTCCTAAACTTCCCACTGTAGTTTGACATTCTGTTTGATGCTATACTATCTCTGTATC
This sequence comes from Lasiurus borealis, assembly GCA_004026805.1. Classification (NCBI taxonomy): domain Eukaryota; kingdom Metazoa; phylum Chordata; class Mammalia; order Chiroptera; family Vespertilionidae; genus Lasiurus; species Lasiurus borealis. The sequence continues at coordinate 5,349 of PVJN01031822.1, read as the reverse complement.
TATCTTTTGTTCATCAGTTTATAATGTTCTTTATTCTCCATAAATGAGTGATATCTTGTTGTATTTTTCTTTCATTGATTGGCTTATTTCACTTAGTATAATGTTCTCCAGTTCCATCCAGATTGCTGCAAATGGTTAGAATTTCTTCTTTTTTTATGGCAGCACAGAATTCCATGGTGTAGATGTACCATAGTTTTCTGACCCACTCATCTGCTGATGGGCACCTAGGTGTTTCCAAATTGTAGCTATTGTAAATTGTGCTGCTATGAACATAGGGTTGCATATATTCTTTCTGATTGGTGTTTCTAGTTTCTTAAAATATATTCCAAGCAGTGGGATTACTGGGTCAAATAGCAGTTCCACTTTTAGTTTTTTTGAGGAAACTTCATACTGTTATCCAGATTGGCTGCACCAGTCTGCATTCCTACCAGCAGTGCATGACGGTTCATTTTTCTCCACATCCTCACCAGCACTTATCATTTCTTGATTTGTTGATGATAGCCATTCTGACAGGTGTGAGATGGTATCGCATTGTCGTTTTTATTTGCATCTCTCAGATAATTAGTGACTTTGAACATATTTTCATGTGTCTCTTGGCCTTCATTTTGACTTCTATTGCAACTATTTTATTTAGGTCCAATGCCCATTTTTTATTGGATCATTTATCTTCCTTTTATAAAGATAATAGTTGCCTGCAGATGTTGGAGATTAAACCTTTATCAGTGATAACATTTTCAAATATGTTCTCCCATACAGTGGGCTTTCTTGTTATTTTGTTGATGGTTTCTTTTACTATCAAAAAATGTTTTATTTTGATGTAGTCCCATTTGTTTATTTTGTCTTTAGCTTCCATAACCCTAGGAGCAGTGTCAGTGAAGAAGTGTTTTCAGCATATGTCTGAGATTTCTCTGCCTGTGGATTCCTCCAGTAATTTTATGGTTTCCCATCTTATGTTTAAGTCCTCTATCTATTTTGAGTTTATTTTTGTGTATGGTGTAAATTGGTGGAATAGTTTCATTTTTTTTGCATGTATCTGTCCAATTTTCCTAACACCATTTATTTAAAAAATGTTTTTAAAATATATTTTATTGATTTTTTGCAGAGAGGAAGGAAGAGGGATAGTGAGTTAGAAACAACAATAAGAGAGAAACATCGATCAACTACTTCCTGCATGTCCCCTACTGGGGATGTCCCCACAACCAAGGTACATACTCTTGACCAGAATCGAACCTGGGACCATTCAATTCATAGACAGATGCTTTATCCATTAAGCCAAACTGGTTTCACCCCCAACACCATTTATTCAAGAGACTGTCTTGACTCATTGTATGTTCATGCATCCTTTCTCCAATATTAATTGAGCATAGTGATTTGGGTTGATATCTGGATTCTCTATTCTATTCCATTGGTCTATATGTCTGTTCTTGTGCCAGTACCAGACTGTTTTGAAAACAGTGGTTTTGTAATACAGCTTGAAATCTGATATTGAGATACCAGCTATTTTATTCTTCTTTCTCAGGATTGCTGTGGCTATTCAGGGTCTTTTTTTATTCCAGATGAATATTTGGAGAGTTCTTTCTAGGTCTGTGAAATATATTGTTGGTATTTTAATGGGGAGTGCATTAAATCCTGAGATTGCTTTGGGAAGTATGGACATTTGATGATGTTGATTCTCCCAATCAATGAACATAGTATGTTCATCCATCTGTTTATGTCTTCCTCACTAAGCATAAGGCTCTCCAGTTCCAACCAGGTTGCTGCAAATGGTAAGAATTCCTTCTTTTTAATGACAGCATAGAATTCCATTGTGTAGATGTACCACAGTTTACTGATCCACTCATCTGCTGATGGGCACCTAGGCTGTTTCCAAATTGTAGCTATTGTAAATTCTGCTGCTATGAACGTAGGGTTGCATAAATCGTTTCTGATTGGTGTTTGTAATTTCTTAGGATAAATTCCTAAGAGTGGTATTGCTGGGTCAAATGGGAGATGCATTTTTAGTTTTTTGAGGAAACTCCATACTGTGAGTCATTTAGGATTGATGTTTCTTTGCTGATTTTTTGTTTAGAGGATTTGCCCACTGGTGACTGTGGGGTATTAAAGACTTCTACTATGATTGTATTTCTGTCTATCTCTCCCTTAATATCCTCCAGGAATTTTTTTATGTATTTATGTGCTCCTATGTTGGATGCATATATGTTTACCAGAGTTATTTCTTCTTGTTGTATTGTTCCCTTTAGTATTATGAAGTGGCCTTCTTTATCTCTTATTATGTCCTTCACTTTGAGATCTAATTTGTCAGATAGAAGTATTGGAACCCCAGCTTTTATTTTTCATTTCCATTTGACTGAAATACCATCTTCCATCCCTTCACCCTCAATCTGTGTGCATCTCTTTTCCTGAGGTGGGTTTCTTGCAGACAGCAGATATATGGATCTTGTTTACTTATCAAATCGGTTACCCTATGTCTTTTGATTGGAGAATTTAATCCGTTTACATTTAAAGTTATTATTGATAAGTACTTATCTGTCGCCATTTTTAGTCTTTATGCCTGAGTTCCTTCCTCACTTCCTATTTCTTTTTATTACAGCAGATGCTTTAAAATTTCTTGCATTGCTGGTTTGGTGGTAATATATTCCCTTAGTCCTTTTTTTATCTGTGAAGCTCCTGATTTCATCTTTAATTTTGATTGAAAGTCTTACAGGGTACAGTATTCTTGGATTCGGACCATTCCTTTGCATGACTTTGTATATTTCATACCATTCCCTTCTGGCCTGATGAGTTTCTGTTGAGAAATCAGTAGCTAGTCTTATGGGAATCCTTTGTAGAATCTCTGGCCGCTTTTAAGATTCTTACTTTGTCTTTGATGTTTGCCAGTTTAATTATAATGTGCCTTGGTGTCAGTTTCTTCGGGTTAATTTCACTTGGGACTCGGTGAGATTTTTGGATTAGTGTGGGTTTTTTCTTTCCTATATTGGGGAAATTTTCTGTCATTATTTCTTCAAACAGGTTCTCTACTCCTTACTCAGTTTTCACTCTTTCTGGAATCCCAATTTTGTGGATGTTGTTTTGTTTCATGTTATCCCAAAGTTCCCTTAGGCTCTCCTCTTGCATTTTATTTATTTATTTTTTTTTTCTAGAAGCTGCTGTACTTGGATATTTTTTCCTACCATGTCTTCTAGCTCACTGATGCGGTCCTCTGCTTTTTCTAGTATACTTTTGATGCTTTCTATTGAGTTTTTTTTTTATAGCAGTGATGTCATTTTTCATTTCTTCTTGATTAATCTGCATTTCTTCTAGGTTCTTCTACATTTTCACTTGCTTATTCTGCATTTCTTCTGGCTTCTTCTTCATTTCTTCTTGGGTCTTCTTCATTTCCTCTTGGCTCTTACTCACATTGTCAATTTTGTCTTCCATTCTTTTCATCCACTTTATGATCATTTCTCTGAAATCTTTCTCTGGCAGGCATATTTCTGCTTCTATTTCATTTACTTCCTTTTCTAGTGAAACCTTCCTTTCGGTCTTACATGGGCTTTTCTTTTTCTGCCCATGGTCTTTCTTCTCCAGGTGTCTGGTTATATAGTTCTCTCTCCTATGTTGATTGAAAGGCACAAACTACAACACAACCAGGTACAACACACAAGGCACTGAATAGAAATGTATTCACGATGTTAATAATCATTAATAAGGTGACCACCAATGAAAGACAAATTAGGGGTAAGTAGAGAAAGAAGAAGAAGAAAATGAGGAAAAAAGAAAAGACAAAATCAAATTAGTAGAGGGAGAAAATAAATAAATAAGTAAATGAACAGAAAAATAAAATAAAATAATAAAAAGGAGATAAAAAAGAAGGAAAGAGAAAGAGAAAAAAAGTCAGAAAGAAAAGAAAGAGGATAAGAGAGAAAAGGGGAACAAAATATAGATGTCAGGAGAAAACACCAATATAACAGTCACTAATTCCGACAAATGCCAGGAACCATTACCTGGAGATTAATACAAACTACAAATAACAACTGGTATCAAGAGAGGCAAGGGAAAAGAGAGGTAAAAAACAAACCAAAACAAAGCAAACAAAAAGCAAAATAAAACAAGTAGAATAAGCTAAAACAATCTACAAAAAAGGACAAAAATTGATATAATCACTGTTCAGGCAAACTGCAACAAAAGGGCATAGAGAAAAACAACTTTTTGGATAGTGAAGACAAGAAGAGAGAGGTTTGTATGGACTTGGAGTAGGGGATTTGAAATTAGATATATAAGTGGGGTGAAATTTTAACCAGGTAAATAGAAAGAATAGGGATAATCTAAAGTTGGAAAAGGGAAAGAGAAAACAAGACAACAAAATGGGGAAAGTTAGCAGGAAAGTGTTGGCATAAAGGTAGATTTGAGATAGAGTAAAATTATGCTAAAGGCAAGATGAAAATAGAATGAAGAACTCTAATCCTGAAGTAAAACAAAGGAAAAACAAAATGACAATTGTTTTTTTTTCAAAAAGGTAAAATAGTATTAGTAATAATACTAGTTGAAAACAAAAATGTAATAATTAAAAAGATAAAATCAATTGAGGAGGAAAGAAAAAAATAAGGTTTAATTAAAATATGCAAAAATGAAAAAAAATAAAATATAACAAAAAAAAAGATAGAATGGTCATTCACTTCCGCTATTTTTCTTCTGTTTCCCATTGGGAGGGTATTGCAGTTCCCTGTGTTCCACTGTGAGGTGTGTTTTAATCTCTATATTCTTTCATGGTTATGCGAGAGTCAATTTGTTCGTCATCCACTTGGTGGCAGTGTTTCAGAAAGGATCTCTGAGACTAAGCACAGGACCTCTCTAGGCTGTGCTCAGATCCTGCTGTTCTGTGTTTCTCAACACTGGTTTGTGGGGATTTTGCAGCCAGGACACTGTATTGACTCCCAGGCTATCCCTCTGCCTCAGATCAAAATGAGTCATTTTCCAGAGCTCCCTTCTGTCAACAGCTCCTAGAGTTTACCTCCACACTTAGGGATCATGCCCTGCCCCATATCCCTGTACCTCTCCAGAAGCAGCTTTCCCGCAGCCCTGTTCCCACAGTGTGTGAGTCTCTGTTCTGTGGGGCAGGAGACCTCACCTTATCCCAGGCGAAATCTGACCTTTCCATGTGCCATTTGGATCCCTTCTGAGTCTGCGTGTCTGCGCCAATTGGAGAGTGGTGTTCTGGGTCCCCGGCTGTTCAGTGGGTGCTTCAGCCACATCTTTCAGACCACAGCAGACATCCACCTCCCTCTGCAAGATGACGCAGACTCCGCGATTGCTCTGGTGGCTCCGGCAGACAAAAACCCAGTGGCAGTGGGGCTGTCTGGTCAGGAGAGC
>PVJN01031821.1:0-24526 GCA_004026805.1 Lasiurus borealis | reverse complement strand
CGGGATGTCTCGTTCTCTTAGAAGACGTTTCTATTTACAGTAAATATCGTTAATATGTAAATAATGTGCATATATGTTGATCCCTGGAGTGTTTATGCAATGTATATACTCACAGAATTGCATGAAGAAATATCCTACATCAGTATTTCATTGTAAATAGTGAATTCAGAGGGTGTGTGGCTGCCAACACTATGTTCACTGAATAAAAGGAAACCATTGTTAAAACAAGACTGCCCAAGACCTGGTTCTTTCTAACAGATCGCTGGGGCCAGCGACCCACCCCCATCTGTACCCCCCCCCCCGAGCTTTGCCAGTTTTAAAAAAGTGAGGGCAACAAGAAGGCATGCGACGTGTCCGGAAGCAAACGGGGCAAACAGCGTAAAAAAGAAGCGACAAGTGTTTAATTTGCTGCCATTTATATACTATATAAATTTTACATGCTGTATATTTACAGTGGGGCAAGTGCTTTTTCAATCTTTAAAAAAACAAAGATCAAACTTTAGACATCTCTGAACAACACAAACTGTATAAACCATACAGATTATTCAGATACGAACTGTATTAAATACAGTTGTCCCCACTCCGTCTCCTGATGCAGGACCAGTGAATTATAAGTGTATCACAGTTTGATAGCATATCCATATTAAAAATAAAATCACAGTATGATTTTGTCTGTAACTAGAAACTTTTCAGGGACCAAGCTGATAACTCAGACTCCAATATTATAGTCAAGACAAGAGAAACTGTATAAAAAGTGTTATGTAATAAAAAACGTACTGTAGGTTTTACAAATAAAGTCTGGATTATACATTCATAATGTAAATACTCATCATAACTGGTAAGTTGCTTGGAATAGTTCCACGAAGTTCAAAAACAGAACTTGTCTATAAAATCCACCTTCCAATCGCGAATAAACTGAAACATGGAGCACGTTCGTTTCTAGTGTCAGACATTACAGAAAGCACGGCTCTCGGTCAGCGAGAGCCGCGGCGTAACGAGTCTTTAAGTTAAATATGCACGGGCAGCTGTTGCACTCGACCCTCCCGGCGCCGGCTGGCCTCGCACCGCAGGGCTGGCTGGAGGAGCGTTACGTGGAATACGAGAGATCAACCTGAGTCTGTGATTAAGCAGCATTGAGATGTTCTAGTCCAGGGCGTCACTTTTAATGTGGTCTATGTACACGTATGTTACAATGCTCAGCAGTTGTAGAAAGTGTTCGTCCATTCGGAATAAGGGTAATTAAGAAAAGGTACAAACTAAAAAAAAAAGTTCTCCATGGTAAAATCTGTACAGTATTTACTAAAGAAGCACCACGCAGATTTGAACAGGTTATTTCTATGTTTATAATTTAAGCTGGGTTGGGGATGGCTTCTGTTGAACATGTTGAATCTGAAAGACAAGAGGCAGGAAGTTGGAGCAAGGGGTCTCGGGGCCCAGCAGGCTCTGCGTCCCACCAGGACCGCCCGGGCGTCCGGGAGGCTCCCTGCAGCGCCAGCTGCCTTTCTGGACGCAGTCAAGGGGCTGGACGGTTCCAGACGGACCCACCAGCCAGTGGGCAGAGGCCGAGCCAGCAAGCAGCTCAGCTCAGCTCAGCACAGAGGCGCCACCTGCTGGGCATGGACGGTGTGCACGGAGCCCCGGCTGGCCAATCCTGCACCCCTGAAGCCCCGAACTGGCCTCAGAACACATGGTAAGTCATGCTGCCTCACTGGCCTTCTGGGCACATCAGTGAAGTCTCTGTGAATCCCTCCTGCTGGCCAGACGCTAGCATCGGGCCAGAACGGCTGCCTCTCCCCTCCCGCTGCAGGGCGGCTGCGAGGCCCTGCCCAGGTCTGGATCTGCTCTAAAACTCGCAGACCCTTTGTTGAAAGTGGGGTTGGGGTTGGACTGGTTTGTGGGTGCTCTGGCCCTGGTGTGTGTGGAGGTCTGGGTGGAGGAGGCTGGATTTTTCCTCTCTGAGCATTTCCCTGTTGTTCCGATGCTTTCAGTACCCTGGTTTCTCACAAGGAGGGGACGAGGGGGGTCGAGTGTCCCCGAGCCAGGATTTTGACGGGAGGGAGTGTCAAGCACAGCGCCGGCCTGAGGACAGGGTCAGCCGCCCTTGCTGGGAGCCTCCCGCCCGTCCCCACCCCGTCCCCACTCCACGTCCCCGGCCGCTGCCAACATCCCGGGGACGGACGGGGACAGCTTACCATAACTACGAGTTCTCTGTTTGAGGCCACGCGCTCAGTCACCTAGAACGCAAGCAAAGCGGAGACGGTTTAATGGCCTCGCGGCAGGGAGCGCGCTCAGAGCCGGGCGGCAGGCTCGCGTCTCTCGGACATCACGCTACGCAGGAAGCACAGGTGTGTGCGGCGGGGCCCTGGCCGGCAGGGGTCAGGGAGGACAGCGGTCGTGGGGAGAGGCCGGGAAAGCCACGTGTGGACATGGTCCATCGGCCCGGTCACAGGAGGGACAGGTCTTAGACCGGAGAACGAGTCTGAAGGACGGGGCAGCGGTCAAGGCACCGGGACAGAGGACACATGTCCCACAGCTGACAGGGATGCTTGTCTTGGAGGCCAGGGGACTTCCCTTCCCGAGGGGACGGCGGGGCAGTGTCCGGGCTGCTCCGAGTGGACGTGCGGGACGGGAACAGAGCACTGGCCGACCGCAGCCCGGAGACAGGGCGGCTGCCACAGCCACAGCCACAGCGAGGTGGGCCCGGCCTCTTTTCCCTCCGGGGCCCTGGGGCAGCCCGCCCTCTGGCAACAGCGAGCACCGCCTGGGACCTGACTGTGCAGAGGGAGCGGGGCTCCCCAGACCAGTCCTGTTCACAGGAAACCACCCTAACTCCTCCCGATTCCTTCAAAACAGCAGGTCCACGCAGCTGCCCCTCCTGGCCAGCACACGCTTCCCCACGGAGCACGCCGGGCCGCACGGTGCAGCCCTCGCCAACACGGAGCCCAGTGCCCTCCTCCTCCACCGCCACAAGCTGGCACCCACAGGGCGCCGTGCCCTCCTCCTCCTCCTCCACCGCCGCAGGCTGGCACCCACAGGGCGCTGTGCCCTCCTCCTCCACCGCCACAGGCTGGCACCCACAGGGCGCCGTGCCCTCCTCCTCCTCCTCCACCGCCACAGGCTGGCACCCACAGGGCGCTGTACCCTCCTCCTCTTCCACCGCCGCAGGCTGGCACCCACAGGGCTCCTTGGGCAAGGCCAGGACAGTCAGGGACCAAAAGGCCTCGGGCAACCAGGGCGACAGTCACAGGAGGACACCGGGGTCTGGGCGGGCCGCACTCTCTCCACCGAAGGCCCCAGAAGCCGGCTGTGCCCGCTGCAACGCCACCCCGACCTCCATCTCAGACCATTTCCGGGGCAGTGAAGTCTGGGCTCTTCCCGCCAGGGGAGATGGTGAGGCCATTCTAACTGCCCGCCTGCCGGGCTGCGGCTCCTGGCTGCTCGGCTGCCTGCATCATGCCCTGTTGCAGGCTCCGTGCTGCTCGCCAGGGCGAAGGTCACTGGTCCAGATATGGAGGGGGAGGGGCCGCTTTAAGTGCAATTAGCGAAAGGACCACACAATTTCAGGGCCAGAGCTGTGCAGAGCAGACAAGACCGGACACCGGGGGACCCGCTGCCCAGGAGCCAGAGCCCCGCACGACCGGTGCAACAGCTGGGCAGCTGACTGATGGCCAGGTCCTCACTTCCCGGTGACGCTCAGAGGCCTGAGGCTCCGGAGAGCGCACAAAGGGTTTGAGAGGAAGTTGGCTCTTCCCGGGAAGATACTCCGAACCTGGAGCCCCAAGTTCCAGGGGTATCAGGTCCTGTTAGGCCTGGTCCGTGTAACCAGGCTCCCCAAATGCTAAGGGGCCATGCTCAATGCTGCGCTCTCGGGTGGGGGTGGGGGTGGAGGAGGCTGGGAGGGCCTCCGTGCCACTGGGTTTTCCTCGAGGTGCCAACCCCCTTTTTTCCAAGACCAGCCTCTACGTCTGTAAGTGCCAGCCGCTCCTCTTACCCTGGCCACACTCAGACAGATGACACCGGTCGTCCCTGCTCTCCAGCCTCAGCCGTTTTTTCTCCCGGAAAGGTCCGGCGCCTTCCAGAGGCAGGCTGTCGGCGAGGCGGGGGCTGCCGTCGGCTCTCCGCAAGCGGTCGAGAGCCTCGGAGCTGGCGGCCTTGGCCAAGTGCAGTCCTGAGTCGCGCCCACAGTCCTCTGACTTCCGGGAGTGCCTCTTCTTTTTCTTCTTCTTCTTCCTGTGTCTGTGGAGGTCAGCGTCGGAGCATGCTGCCGAGAGATCCGAGTCCTGCTGATGCCTGCGGGGACAAGCCACAACTCAACCCCGGCAACCGGCCACCTCGACGAGACGGTCCCTGGCTTTACACCACCGTGGGCACTCGGGGTGCCAACACCGGTAAGACTTCTTTCCCATTTAGAGTGCACTGTGACCACTCAAAGTGCAGCGCCACGAATAGCCACTGAGCCCAGCCCACCTCGGCCTCTAGCTCTGCTCAGCCCCAAGGCAGTGGTTCTCAACCTTCCTACTGCCGAGACCCTTTAACACAGCCCCTCATGTGGTAGTGACCCCCAACCATAAAATTATTTCCGTTGCTACTTCATAATTGTCATCTCACTGTTAATGAATCATAATGTAAATATCTGATATGCAGGATGTCTTAGGCGACCCCTATGAAAGGGTCGTTCAACCCCAAAGGGGTCGCGACCCACAGGTTGAGAACCGCTGTCCTAAGGGGTCCGGTCAGCATCCCAGAGGCAGGACCAACGGAGCTGCTGCTCCTGAACCTGGTGGTGGAGGGGCGACCCCTCCTGCAGGCGTCGGCCACACGGGGGAGCTGGCGAGCCCCTTCCCCAGCACTCACTCTTCCCCAGGCTGCAGTTTTACGGGTGTGGAGGGTGTCAGTGTGCGATGGGACTCTGTGGCACCGGATGCAGCTGCTGACATCGCAGCTGGGAGGAATTCTGTGTGTGCTCACTAGTGTCGTCACGGATAAGGCATTTTCAGGACACTCACTGGCCAATTTAGCTTTCTCAACACACACACACACACACACACACACACACACACACTTCCCAGTTAATCTCACACTGAGAACAGACAGAGAAATGGACAGACACGTCTCAGATCCCACCTAGGGCAGGAAGTGTCACCGCCTCCGCGGCCCCGTGTGTCACCTGCAGTGGGGTTGGAGGAAGTGTGAACAGAGGTGACAGTAAGGATGTCTGGCCGGGAGGTGCTAGCACAGCGGTGAGGCCGAGCCCTGAGCCTTCCCGCACAGAGTGCGTCACTCACTCACTCCTGGGGCACAAGCGTGCATCACCAAAAAGTAACGTTTCCGGCATTTTATGACACTGAAGGAAGGGACAGCGTAAAAGCAGAGCTAACTTTCAGAAACCTGTAAAACAGTGACGCTCAAATCCACCGAGAGGAGAAGCACAGATCCGGCCCCCGCCCCGGCCCCCGTCGCTGGGCCACCGACAGCGGAGCGGAGGTGGGACCCCCGGGCCGAGCGCTGCCGCCTCACCTGGAGTCTCGCTCCCGGTGTTTGTCTTTGGATTTCTTTTTCTTCTTTGACTTTTTGTGCTTCTTGGCTTTCGGCTCTTCCAAAGGGTCCCGCTGGAAGCCTCTCCAGGCCTTCTTGTCCACGTAGGCGTCGCTGCGCTCCAGGCTGTCGTACCGCCGTTTGTGGGACTTCGCGTCGTCGCGGTCGTGAAAGCGGTCGGCGAGGTGACAGCCGCTGCCTTCGGGCGCGAGTGCCATCTTCTCGGCGTACTTGTCGGGGTAGGGCGGCGGGGCGTGCGGGGCGCCGCGGGGGCCGCCGAAGGGGTGCCGGTCCCGCTCTCGGGCGGCCAGCTCGTAGCCCTTCCTGCCCCGGTAGTAGTCCTTGTACGGCCGGCGGTCGCGGTCGCGGTCGTAGTCCCGGCCGTAGTCGCGGTCCCCGTGCGCCGGCCGCCACTCCCACGCGTCCCTGGCGGGGTACGGGGCGTACCTGTCGTGGTAGTACCTGCACTTGTCCCAGCGCGTCCGGTCCGGGTGGTACCGCTCGCGGCCCCAGGCGTGCTCGCTCTCCGAGTGGTGGGAGCGGCCCCAGTCCTGGTCGGAGCCGCCCCTGCTGCGCGGGTGGCGGTGGCGGTGGCGGGCCAGGCCGCGGTGCTCGCAGGCGTGGTGCGGGCCGCCGCTGCAGTGCTCGGGCCGCGCGCGGCCGGGCGGCGTGCGCTCGCGCGTGTACGAGTGGCGCCGGCGGCGGTAGCGGTCCTCAGCGCGCTCCTCGGCCTGGCTCCGGCCGTCCCGCGCCGGCTCCCCGCTGGAGGAGCGCTCCCTCCGGTGGCGGTAGTGCCCGCGGTCCACCTTGCGGAGGCCGCCCATCTTCTCCTTGGCCGGAGACCGCGCCTGGCCCGGCGGGGCCCTGCTCTCGCCGCCGGGCGCCACGGGGCTGGGTGCCGGAGCCGCCGGCGCTGCCGCAGGGCTGTCCGTGGCCTGGTCCAACCGAGAGGAGGGCCGCTCGCCCGGGGCCGCCCCCGAGGCTTTAGCAACGTCCGAGGCTGGAGGGCCGTCCTCCGCCTCCGGGCACTGCTCTCGCTGGCTGCCGGGAACGGGGGGCTCCGGCTCTCCGCCCCCCGCGGGACAGGCCGCGGGGCCCGGGCTCAGCCGCCCCGTGGCTTCCGTCGCTGCCGCCACGTCCCGGGGGCTCTCGGTCGCTGCCCCGGCGCTGTCCTGGGAGGCTCTGCTCTCCTCCCCCGGGAGGTCCCCAGGGTCACTCGGTTTGGGAGGGTGCTCGTCCCCCGCGGTGTTCTTGTCGGCGTTCTTGTCGGCGTGGCAAGGAGGGGGGACGCCGGGCACAGACTCCTCGGGTGTCGCGGAAACGCTCTCGGAGCCGAGGTCTTTGGTAGATGCGGTGCCGGTGTCCGGTGGCGGCGTGGCCTTCGGTGGTCTGCCCACACCCAGGCCCGGCTCCGGCTCCTCCCGGGCGTCAGGAGCGAGGCCGCCGGGCGCCAGTCCGCCCGCAGGATGCTCCGTGGGGCCTCCGTCCGTCCCGGGTGCGCTGCAGCCAAACAAAGAACAGACGGTCAGTCACCGCCCGGTGCTGCGTGTCACTGTTCCTGGCTCTCAGGGACAGACGTTCCAAACTTTTTACCGCGTATGTTAGCCTGTCATCCTCTGGCTGAAGCCCAAGTTACAAACCCCGGAAGCACCACTTCGGCAGCCCTCCCCACGCCCTAACTCACATTTCCTGAACGTCCACTGGTCTGTCCCTCGTTCAGTAAAAATCTAAAAGGCTCTGGTACCAAGCCGCTCGCTCTCTGTCCGTTTTTAGCGTCAGTTCCGTGGGCCTCGCTCCTGTCTCAGGAGCCTCTCCTTAACCACTAAGCTGAGCAGCCCCGTCACACGCCCGGAGGCTGGGGGCTCCTGTTCCCTCTCTGCGCGGACAGGGGTGGGGGCTCCTGCACCCTCAGCGTCTGAGGGGGTCTCTGAGGCTCCGGCACACGAGCTCTGCCCTTGATGGCGGGAGCTTCCGATGTGTGTGAGGTAATGAAAGCCGCCAAGAGGCGATCAGAGCCCCCTATTCGCAGGAAGGTGTCCGGGAGAGGCATGCACCTGAGGTCACACGTTTTCTAGAGCGTGGCATGAGCCTCACGTCAGCACGTGGCTGGCTCTCTCTCTCGGTCCGCACACGCACACGCACAGCACGGCTCAGGCAGCCCGCTGTGTCATTCCCATGCACACAGCGTGGGACACTGAGGCGGGACCAGGCGGTAACCGGAGAGAAGCCGGAACGCCAGGGGCCGAGTGTTCACGTGTTCCATCGTCAAGGCAGGCCCGGGGGCGCTGTGCCCCAGGATTGGCGCCATCCCCTCTGCTCAGCGGCCTTCCCGGTGGCCAGTGAGCAGCAGGCCAGGGCCAGGCTGAAATGGGGTGCACTCTGGGCTGTCACAATGAAGGGAGCCCCGCTGGCACTCGCGGGCAGGGGAGAGGCAGGCAGGGGAGAGGCGGGCACCGCATGGCCGGCAGCTCCCGGGGACACGCTAGATGCCTGACCGCCCCTGTCCGCTGTCCACCGGGACCCGCTTCCCTGCTGGCGGCTCTGGTGTGGGGGGACCTCCGCCATCGGCCGCACCGTAAGCTGCCACATGGCAGCAGACCCGGCCCCCTGCATGGCTGCCCTCGCCTGCCTGCCATGTGGAAACCTCTGCCTGACACCTTCCTTCCCGTGCCATCCCGTGGCCCCTGTACGGGTTTTAACGACAGTGCGGGAGCGGGACTGTCTCCTCCGGAAGTCTGATCTCAGCCTCGGGAGGGGAGACAGAGTGTTTGCTCTCTGACGGCTGAGGCCCCGGCCGCTGGGGAAGCGTGAGCGGCCGGCAGCCCTGAGCAGACCGCTCGCTGCGGGCGTCACGCTTTCCGGGACGGTCACTGGTACCCTTTCCCTTTACTGTTTACAAAGCCAATGACAAATGCCACAGGTCACCCAGCTGTCCCGGGAGCCACACTGTGCACGGGGTTCCCCTAAGTCACGTTACCTCGTCTCCTCTGCCGGGCCTTTCCCTTTGCTGCCCAGTTTGAACGTCTCCAAGATCTTGTCTTCCGGAAGAGGCGGCAAAGGAGCGGGCACCACCTACGACGACAGACAGAGATGCTCCAGCTCCAGCCGCTGCTCCCCCTCCTGCCGCCGCTCCCCCTCCCGCCGCCTCGCCAGTGACCCGCCCGCCCGCTCGGCCGCTCACCTTGCCCGGGAGACCGTTGGCCTTGGAGAAGGGGTTTTCTGCGTGCAGCTCCGGCGGGACGTGGCCGCTGGCCGCGTCCGGGGCCAGGCCGTTCTCGGCCGGGGCGTCTGTGCTGCCACTAGCACCATTGAGAGTCCCGGGCTCCCGCCGCGCGGGCTGGGAGGCCGCGTCCTCCTCCGCGTCCCGAGCGGCCGCGCCCTCGGCCGCACCTAGCCCGTTCGCCCTGCCTAGGACCCTGGCCTCCTCGTCAGACTCCTCTGAGGACTCGGCGCCGTAGGGGACCAGGACGCTGGCGCTCCGCGCGGCCTTGCCGTTCACCGCGGGCTTGGAGCAGGACTCGCCGGGGGCCGCCGGCTTTGCGCCGTTAGCGGGGGCCGCCGTGGGGGCACTCGAGGTAGACTGTATTGCAGAAGAATTGGTAATGGTAGAAGAGGGGACGGGCTTGGTAGGGTTCTCCAAAGAATTGTTGTGGAGGTTGGGCTGAGACTGACCTGGGCGCACAGGGAGCTTGTTGTGAATACTGATGGTGATTTTTTGTTTCTTGGGGTGCTCCGGGGGGGCGGAGGCCCTGGTAACTGACCAGTTCTGAACTGAGGTGGACGCGTTAGCGGCCCCAGCCCGGCCGACATTGGAGCTCCCGTTAGGGCTCGACATGGAGCTGCTGGGCGTTTCTTTCAAGGGTCCGGTCCCGTTCAAGTGAGGGGGGTTCTGGAAGCAAGAAGACCACAGCCCCGGTGAGCACCGTCCTGGCCCCGGACCCCCCGGGGGTCTTGGTCTTTTTACAAATGACACACTTTATGTGCCCAGAAATGCTCTTCTCACCCACTCCTGCTGCATAACCTTCCCCAGTCATCGCTTTCTGATAACTAAGCAACAAAGAGCAACAACTATTTGTGCAGAAAACTTGGCTCAGACCAAACGCTTCTGCTCCGATCAGGCAAAGCGAACAGGCCGCTCTGAGCAGTCTCTACACTCTCCGTGGTTTCTCGGAGCGGGACAAGCGGACGGAAATGCCAGCCGGCAGGGCACTGCCGCTGGCCAGGGCAGCTAGGGACTGGTCACGTGGGCAGACAGAGGGGAGTGCCTTCAGGCACCACGGCTGGCCATGCCCCCCCCAGCATCTCTCAATCTCAGATTCCACCCCGCTGCCCCCGCTGGAGGCTGCGCACGGAGGTGGCGGTGGAAGCTGATTGACGGAGGAGTCCTGTCTGAAACGTCTGAACTCGCTCCCATCTGAGCAGCGACAGGTTCCCGGTGGCGCTGGAGCCGCAGCCCCCTCTCATCCAGGGCGTGTTCCCGCCAGCTGGCCCGTGTCCTGATGTCACCCGTGCGAAGCATCCAAGTCAGCCCGCTGCCTGCCCAGTGCCCAGAGGCCTAGGTGTGTAGCTCCCGCTGTAACCGAACACCGCCCGTGTCCACGGGACAGCACACAACGGGACAACCCGCTGACTCAGAACCAAGCGGACTGAACTGAAAGCGGTGAACACGCTGCGGCCCAGAGGACGGGGGTCCCCAACATGCGGACGAGCCGCCATGACCTCACTCGGAAGTCCGCCAAAAGGGGGCCTCTGCTCCACAAAGGTCACCCGCTCTCCCCAGAGGCCACCTGCAGGGGCGGCCACACCAGCGGGACCCAGAAAGCACCACCGTGTGAAAGGCCGAAGCAGACATAATGGCAGTGTCCCGTTGGTTCGGGGCCACATTCCTGCAGTCCAGCAGTCACGAAGGGTCCCCTAAATATTCCATCAAGTGAATGAAGCCCAGCGCCAGAGCTGAACTATCCAGCATTTCATACACTTACCCCCGGGACCTGCTTTTTGACCATTACACCCGCACTCTGAGATGTGCTGTGCACTTGAAATATTTTACAATAAACTAGTGTCCTGGTGCACGGATTCATGTACATTGAAAGGAAATTAATTACAAGATTCATGCAGTAATTACATTACTGCAAAACATTTTAAGTCAAAACAGTACATGTAATACAGTATTATAAAATTAAAACATGTGTAAACACAGTTGCACGTCTTTTAACTTTGTAATACTGTATTACATGTACTGTTTTAAAACGCGAGAGCTTTGTGTGTGTCGTGCATGCGCCAGCCAATGTTTGTTGTTAAACTAGAGGCCCGGTGTGTGGATTTGCACACGGGTGCGTCCCTTACCTGGCCAGTGGTCGAAGCCCGAGCATCTGGCACGAAGGGCAGCTCCTGGGCCCCCACGCACCCCCCTCCACCTGAGTCATGGCGCCTTGGTCCCCACACGGAGATGCGGTGAGCACAGCCATGCCACACACAAGCCGGGCAGGCAGCTCTCTCCTGCCGGCCTCGCAGACTGGCTCCTGCGCGAACCCACGGGAGCCGGATGGCCCCTGCGGTCCTGGCAGCTGCGGCCGGCTCACCTAGAAGAGGCTGTGCTGGTACAGGGCAGGCTCCTCGTGGGCACCAGCTCCTGAGTGTGGGGGCTCCCCTGGCATGCGAGCCCTGGCGTCCCCATCATCCCCTGCCCACAGGTCGCCAGCAAGAGTCACCGTGTGTTGCCAACGCCCACCATGTTCTGCGCCACCGCTCAGTGGTCAGCGCACATCACAGCGAGGAGTCGGACTCCCGGCCGAACCACCACCCCAGGACAATTTGCATATTAGGCTTTTAACACATAGGACTGCCAGTGCGCATATGTACCAGCCGGTTGGTGACTAAATCACCCTGTGGTTCAGGTTGGATGTCAACAAAAACCACCAAACTCACCATCAATTACAGATCAAAACACACGCATCCAACTGGCGCCAGTGAGAACTTTACATGCATCACCCCTGCGCGAGTCAATGTTAATTTTTAAATTGCCAGTGTGCATCGTATGTACCGGCCAGTCGGTCAGATGGTTGGACAGACAGGCGGTCAGTCGCTTAGCCTTTTATATAAATAGATGGCTGGAATATACTATTTTGACAAGAAATTCATTTACAACGCCTGCAATGCTCGCCTCAGGTTTGAATGACGCGTGTTAAACGAACACAAAGGTATGTCTACCGAGGAGGGAGTTACCTTTATCATGTGAGAAGGAAGCTGTGGTCCGATGAACCCGGCCGCGGCCTGTTTGTTACTGACGACGCGCTGACTGATCACCGGCCGCGGAGAGGACTGGCCGGGGCTGTGGGCGGGATGAGTGAGTTCGCCTCCGTTTTTCACATCGTGGGACCTGGGACGGAGAGCGACACTGCTTAGGGTTACACAGGACGTGTCCGTAGAGGAGGTTCATTTATGACTCCAGGCAACGGACTGGCCTGCTGCAGCAGACAGAGCTGCACGTGGGCTTTTAGGTCAAAGTCAATGTCAGGTGCTCACACTGGGAGATCACCAGGGTAATTAGGAAAATGGTAGTTTTAAAAAAAAAATTTTTTTATTGATTTCAGAGAGGAAGGGAGAGGGAAACATCAATATGAAAATCATTGATCAGCTGCCTCCTGCACGCCTCCTACTGGGTATTAAGCCCACAACCAGGGCATGTGAACTGAACTGTGACCTCGTAGTTTAGAGTCTGCACACCGTGGCTTGCGAGCCACATGCAGCTCACAAACTGCGGTTTGCCGCTCTGTTGACTAAGTTTGCCGACCACTGTCATACACTACCCTCTGCCTCTGCACACAACATGCCACAATCGCCTGATCCTCACAGCTTCTAACCACACGGTAACATTTAGGCTAGTCCGGTGGTCGGCAAACTCAGGCAACAGAGTGGCAAATCGCAGCTCTTGAGCCACGTGCTGCTCACGAGCCGCGGTTTGCCGACCACTGTCCTCGCTCACAGATGGACACTCAGCTCTGAGCAGCACCTCACCCCTTGGAGGCTCCTGTGTTCAGACTGAAGAGCGGACCCTCGGCCCCGGCAGTCACCAGCTGGTGGCCGGGAGGTCCGGACGGCTGGCGACCGCCGCTCTGCTCTTCGGCCTGTGCTGGTTTTTCAACAGAAAAACCTCAAACTGCTTCCCGCCGTATTTATGGAGCACATCCTCACGTCACAAACAGGCTTCACACAAACCACTTTTCACAACTGCGTGATATTCCAACACACGGATTTGCTCTCATTTGTCTGATCATTCTACGAGTGATGGCTGTAACAAACAAGTAACTCAAAGCACACCCCCGTTTCTCCAGGGCCACCCCTTCCAGCAATGGAATGAGCCGCTCAGTCTCAGCGAGGCCGGAGAGGTCTGAGCAGGTGCTGGCGCTGCCAGGCTGGTCAGGAAGGTGGTGCCCGCCTGGCCCCGCAGCTGAGAGGGCGGCACCCAAGGCTCTGAGCCCGTCCCCGGCACCCGCAGCCCAGGTCACCCCGGGAGGCCAGCAGCAGCCTGCCCTCCTCTGAATGTGTCTGCGTGAACCTGCCAGCAGCCGGGGACCATCAGTAAAAGCTGCGATCCTTCCTCTCCCAGCACCCAGCCGCAGCTTTAAATAAGCCAGTGAGTTTAACTGTGCCGGTGAGGTGAGCAGAGAGAAAAGAACAGAAAACGAGAATCTGTTCTCCTGACAATACCTGATATAAAAGAGAACATACGCCTGCTGACTGAGTACCGATCTGATGTCACTGGTCGAGACGATGGAGTCGTTCATCTGATACCAGAGACCATTGCTGGCCTGCAGGGAGCCAATAAAGCGAGAGTCACATGGTTAGAGAGACGGGAACACTGAGCTAGCTGCACATTTTAACTGTAAACGTCCCACCTTTCCCCCGAGGATACAGTGCCCCCTTCCTCACAGTGCACTATAAGTAGAGAGAGAGAGCGAATCCACACAGCTTACCTTGATGTAGCAGAAGTAGTGGCCGGCGTGGCAGTTAAAGCCAGTGTGTACCAGTACTGCATACAAAACATAAATAATCGGTTCTCCGTTGGGTTGAGACATGTATGGTCGAATATCAAGATATTCAGGGTATTTTACATCCTAGACAGAAATGGGAGGAGGAAAGGAGCCTTGTTTCTGAAAGCTCAGATCACCCGTGTGCCGGGCACGGGTACGTCAGGGCGCTGTAGGGCAGGGGACCCACAGACACGCCTACGATTTCCTGGCAGAAATCTAATGCACGGAGCCCCATTCCAAAGCACGTGATTAACTGGGACATATTTGAATCTAAGTATGTTTAATGCAATCCCACTGTACTCTTTATTTTCTTTGAACAATTAAGGATCCCTATTCATTCTTCAAATTAATCAAGAGATGTTGTAGAATGTTAATTATCTATAATGATAATTCGTCATCTCTTGTTCTTATTTTTACTGACTCAGGAATGGACTGTTTGTTTTTTTTGCATGTCATGGCTTTTTGACCACCTCCAGTCCTCAGACGGTGGAGAGGAAGTGGGAAATCAGAAAACAGCCAACCAGGAAAAGCAGCTTGGAAGAGGGGCTAGAGGCACAGGATTTCAAACGACACACTCACTCTACCTCTGACTGTGGAGTCCAAACTCAGGTAAGTCAGCAATTTCACCATCAGAAAGCCTGCCAGCTACAGGGCATAGTAACACACACACTCACACACACAAAATACACACTGGCCCAACGCTTTAATATTTCCTTCCTACACCAAGTGCTGGAAGGATTTAGAAAATCAGGTAACAAAACTGTTCAGTTAGGTTTGTAACCCGTAATAGCTACGGCTCAGCGTAAAGGTTATAATGTCTACAAACCTTAGCAATTTTTCCACCGGTGAAATTTGCAAAGCGTTTCAGAGAAAGTGTGAGAACATTGGAGGATCTGTGTATGGTGAATCTCTTGGAAGCTGGAACCATCTTTTTACATCTTGAAATAAGCAGGAACAAACAATTAAGGAGATAAGTATGTTTCCTGTATTTTAGTCTCCCCTTGTTATTTCTCTAAACATTCTAAGCCAAGTTTCCAAAGGCTGCCAGGTGAGAAAAACAGCCCTTTCAACCAGCAGTGAAATACAGAATTTTAAAACGCAGAGAAACTGCTGAGTCAGCGTGACAGGGGAAGGACGCTGGGTAATTCTGAGGGGACAGCCACACTGACATTCTCAAATTAGGTTAATACGAGCTTCTGTCACCTCAAAACAAACTGAACAACAACCAGATTTCAATCCTGTGAAAACAGCGACCTATCAGATACAAAAGGAAGAAACCGAATGATCACAAATCTCTGTGGGCCCTGACCGGTGTGGCTCAGTGGATAGAGCATCGGCCTGCGACTGAAAGGTCCCAGGTTTGATTCCAGTCCAGGGCATGTACCTTGATTGTGGGCACATCCCCAGTGGGGGGTGTGCAGGAGGCAGCTGATGGATGTCTCTCTCACATCCATGTTTCTCACTCTCTATCCCTCTCTTCCCCTCTGTAAAAAATCAGTAAGATACATTAAAAAAGAAAAGAACGGTGGCTAGGACAGAAGGGAGCCTCCTTCCCTCTAAAGGAGCCTCTGATCGGAACAGCGGCACTGACTCTGAGATGAAACTCGCCTTAAACACACAGCCAAGGCTTTCCGAGAGCAGGCTCTCCTGACTGCGGGAGGCCTGGTAAGAACCAGCACCACCGAGAGGCTCCAGCGGCCAGCACAGCGATGCTGGGGAACCAGGGAAGCGCCCCGAGACAGTGGTGCCTCCAGCCCCGACAACAGAGCGGTGAAATGCCTCTGCTCTCCCTGCACACGCCCCTCAGTGAGCCCCCTCCCCTCTGGAGGACACGGCCTGGCCCGGAGGACAGACGTCTCCCCGGGCGGCCCCGCCGCGAAGGCCCCCCCCATCCCCCCGAGAGCCGCGTACTTGCTGCACTTGTACGAGTTCTCGCCGTCCAGCTGCTCGGGCTTCACGAACTGCTCCAGCGCCTTGTTCACGCTCTGCGCCGCCTGGGGAGAAGGTATGCGCGTTACCGCTCCCGGCGGGAGCCAGGGGGTCACGGTTTCATTCCGGTCAGGGTGCGTGCCCGGGGGTGGGCTCACTCCCCAGGGGGGCCGTGCAGGAGGCAGCCAATCCATGTCCCTCTCTCTCCCCCTCTTCCTTTTACAATGAGTTTTAAAAAGGAAATGTTCTTTCACTGAGACACTCACTTTTATATGTGGACACTTCAAGTTATTTCCCCTCCCAATAAGAAATGATCAGACTAGCCAAAACCGGTGTGGCTCAGTGGAATCGAACCTGGGACCTTTCAGTCCGCATCGGCCTCTTTTCCCCTAGATTGTCAAATTAAAAAATGACAGCAACCAGCCGAAACTGGTTTGGCTCAGTGGATAGAGCGTTGGCCTGCAGACTGAAAAGTCCCAGGTTCGATTCCGGTCAAAAGCACGTATTGTATTTTCTGGCTGTAAGACAACCCTTAACTTTTCCAGTTAAAATATAGAGTTTGGAATATACTTGACCTTTAAGACAACCCCCAACTTTTGAGAAGATTGTCCTGGGTTAAAAAGTCTTATACGCCGGAAAATACGGTACCTTGGTTGTGGGCACATCCCCAGTCAGGGGCGTGCAGGAGGCAGCTGATAGATGTTTCTCTCTCATCGATGTTTCTAAGTCTCTATCCCTCTTCCTTCCTCTCTGTAAAAAAATCAATAATATATATATTTTTAAAATGATCAGGATTAAAGTGAACAAAAATATGTACAGACGCTGCTGGCTGAAGCATTCTTTAAAACAGTCTAAGAGTGGAAACAGCCAAACATGCCAGCTCGGAACCAGGCATGTGAACGGGTCCCTCACTCACGGACCACCACATAAGCGCCAACAGAGGGAAGGAAACGGCAGGAGGTCGGAGCTCGGTGGGACCCATTAGTGGGAGAGGAAAGAACCCTCCGGACATTTGGATCAGTGACAGGAACGCTCATTCGCAGAGGGATCACAGATACCTGCGGTATTTCTCCTTTTATCCCAAACCCATTACATTCAAATCAGAAAAAATAAAGCTTAAGAACAAGAAGAAGAAAATGAAGTTTACAACAGGCAGGAAACAAAATTTCTAAATAATAACCACCGTCTCCTTTGGCTAACATAGTCATCAGGCTCTGATTTTATTAAGATTAAGTAGTGAAACACCAAAAGGTAATAAAAAGATTAGGTGTTTTAAGATTGTGATGCTGACTACAAGTTCCCATAATCACCTGTACGTAGTGCTGGCAGAGTAAAGTTTTAAATCCGTGTTCTCTAACTGTGAGTGAACTACAAATACACAGAGTTACGGCAAGCCTAACTGGTTTTAACTCACTGCCCCACCAGGACCCGGCTTACCTTGATCTCCAGTGTTATATCGAGATACGGGTCAAAAGTATCTGAAACGCCTTTGCAATTTAAACATTTGACTGAAAGAAAAACAAAATGCAAAGATAAGCGGAGCGTGATCACTATGGCATCCCGGCTGTTCAGATGCCCGAACACAAAATACTGTTACAGACAGGAATTCAAACACGGTGCAGCTCCTGCTATCAGACTGGGCAAAACTTGCCTACACAGTGTGTCCCAGCGCCAGGCTTTGGCCCCGCACACCGCCGGCTGGAATGTGAGCTGGAGTAACCCCTCGGAAGGGTGTCAGGGCAGTGTCAGGTTACATACAGCCTCCAGGCAGAATGCTAATGCTAAGAATTTACCCTCCATACACACTCTTCCATGCCATAAAGGCATGTGCACAGGGTGTTCATGCGCACTGCTGACCGTTTAAAACTGGGAGTGACTGGAGGACTCCCTGATGGGGGAAATGGGAAACAACGCCGCTGTGGAAGGCGAGGTTAGACCTGTGTGCGCTGACGTGTGAAAAACCTCTAATGTGCCGGACCGGTGTGGCTCAGTGGATAGAGCGTCGGCCTGCGGACTGAAAGGTCCCAGGTTCGATTCCGGTCGGGGGCATGTACCTTGCTTGCAGGCACATCTCCACTGTGGGGTATGCAGGAGGCGGCTGATCGATGTCTCTCTCTCCTCGATGTTTCTGACTTTCTATCTCTCTCCCGTCCTCTCTGTAAAAATCAATAAAATATATTAAAAAGAAAAAAAAAAAGAAAAACCTGTAAAGTTAGGAGGAAACGGAAAGCTCTGTCTAACATGCTCCCCGTCCTCTCACGCACAGGAGCTGCTGGGAGGACCCAGAAGCTAGCAGGGACTGTCTTTGAAAAGGGGGACGGAAGTCTGGGCCCGATGGAGGACACACTTTCCATTCTTAATCCTTTCTACAGTTTGCTTTTTAAACCATATGCCTGGATCATCTTATCAACTTTTTAAAAAATTCTTCTCATTGATTTCTTCATTCTCTCCTGAGGATATGTTTTTTATTGAATTGAGAGAGAGAGGGAGGGAGAAAAACATCGATGTGAGAGAGAAACATAGATCAGGTGCCATCAAGACTGAACTGAGCCTGCAATCTCGGTCTGTGCTGTGACTGGGACTCACACCTGCGACCTTCCAATCATGGGATGCACAGGATGACACTCCAACCAACCGAGCCCCGCTGGCCGGGGCCCGTTAAATGAGCGTTTTCTGGAAAGCTTACCTCTGGACCGTAGGTATCCTCCAAATATCTGACAGACCAGCGTGGTGGCCTGGGTGTGTCTGTCTAACCTGGAAAACAGTGAGACGGCGACATGAGAGAGGAGTCTGCGGAAATTACAGATGCCACCCGAGCCCGCACGAGCACACACACTGACAGCAGCACCGGGGCGCGGACGGGTGGAGGAGCGCCGGTACTTACTTATTGCTGCCGTTCAAGCACGCCTTCTGCATAGCATCAACAGTGTATTGGAGGAATTCGTGGGCATCTTCTTGGTTTCCGAATCGGAAGTGCCTCGCTATCCCTGTAAAGTGGAGAGAAAGCTTTACCATCCGTCACCGGCCCCGCTGTACCCCCAAAGTTCTATCTTCTGACAGGATGTCCGTCAGGAAACACCTGGTGGTCACTGTATGGGGAGCGGCACTAACACCAGCTCTTCTTCTGAGACGAGTTCCACCACTAACAGTCCACACGGACGGGAGTCTGAGAGCCTTGAGGAGGCAGAGATGCCACCCTGGCTTTAGCGAGTTAACGAAGTGGCACCTGAACAAATCCAACTTCGGCCATACTGCCTCAAAACTGGCCCACAACGCTGTGTCACTGCACACAGCTTCAACCTGGTGCTAACCTCTCTACGAGGATCCACGCAGACATCAATGCTGAAACCTGTCTAAATTCTGTCCCGATAACCTATATATTGTATGCTCAGTGGCATTTCAGTCCTATTTTAAATGAACAAACAGTTGCAAGACAAAATTACATAATAAGAAAATCTAGGCAAAAAGTATACATAAAACTTCATCTGTAGAATTTTATGTGCCTCAGTATATTGATATATAGTAGCTTAAGACATGCACTGCCAATATTCTAGCAGCTCTGGCCTACAAAAATGGCAATTTCATAATTAAACCAAGTGTGTGTGTGTTTGTGTGTATATTCATGGATATAAGTACAAACACACAGAAGTTACATTTTCTTAAAGATTTAGGTTTAAAAGTATTAATCATGCCTCATATAATTATTACATACTTATTAAACAAAAAAAAATTATCCTCAGCTAAAATTTTGCCAGAATCCAATGTGTAAAAAATGTTTACATTGTAAATATCTGTAACTGTATGATTATCCACCCCTGTAATTATCTAGCGAGATACCAGATTAAGAATTAGGTTTTTAAAAATTTGCATGCATTTTTTATTCCAAAGATGATGTAAAAGTTTATTGCAAACACACACACCAAGTGCATAAGAAAATGTTGTGCAACCTGTATCATTACAATGCAAGAGAAATATTTAAAAGTCATTTAAAAATTAAGTAGAAAAAATAAAGTTTATCCACAAATTTGCTAAGGTAGAGGTATAAATCTTTCTTTAAAAGAGTAATTAACTTTACTCTGGCAATTACTATCACTCTGTATAGTGTAACTAATTCAAACCAATGCAAAGGAACATGTAGGACAACATTAGAGTTAGTATTACTCAGCATAAAAGTCCAAACACCTGGGGGGAAAACTCATTGTAAAATGATCAATGATTTTATTAACAAACTGAGTTAAAATTTTTTCATTTGTTTATATTAAACTGAGTACTATTTTCTGTTTACATTGCTATCTTTTGCTTTAAGGCTTCAAAATCTATTCATATAGTAAATGCCTGACTAAAAGCGTGTTATTAAAGGCATCTCCGTGTCTGATAAAATATGTTCGTTTGTTTTTAGAATAAACAACAGGCTCATCTTTTACCAGGTAGGCCATTAGGACCAATTAGCTAATAAACACTAATACAAACCATTAAGGATACTTACGCCGCATCTCATTAATGACAAACATTGGTTTAATAACATCCCCAGGATTACTGAGCGCCTGGGTGATATGTGCTTGCATCGTACACATCATACAAAATCCTTCTGCGTGACCTGGAAGATAACAGGATAAGCCTCCAAATTAGTAAAACGTCACTCTGCAGACACACCAAGAGATACCATAGAGACGCTCCTGAAATGAACAATAGTAACGGCTGTCACGTGCCATGCACTGAGCCACATGCTTGTGTTCACTGCCATCTAATTCTCCCAAACCGGGCTGGTAAGTACATACTGACTGTATTTTACAGAGAGGAGACCGGAGTTCAGATTAAAAACTTGCCCATGTCGTGCCCTGGCTGGGTGGCTCAGTTGGATGGAGCGTCGTCCCTATACCAAACGGTTCCGGGTTCGATTCCCAGTCAGGGCACATGCCCAGGTTTCGGATTCGAGTCCTGGTCAGAGCACATACGGGAGGAGACCGATCTATGTTTCTTTCTCACATCGATGTTTCTCTCTCTCTAAAAATCAATAAAAACATATTCTTGGGTGAGGATTAAAAATCATTTTTCCCAATGTCAAATAGTCAAGTGGCAGACACAAAAACAATGAAATCACACTCTAATTTCAAGGCCTGTGCTAAGTACTCTCTATGCTGGGAAAATGGTATTTTTGGCAACTACATTTGTCTCCAACAGGAAAAAAATGTCTCCCGTTCCCATTCTGGGGATCAGAAATCTCCATAAATATTTGGCTTTTTGGCCACATATAGTGGTGGTCTCATTGTTGCTGCTGCTTTTTTTTTCTTTCTACACTTTTTATTTATTTACTTACTTATTTTTAATATTTTATTTATTTATTTGCAAGAGAGAAGAGACACACACTGATTTGTTGTTCCACCTATTTATGCATTCATTCACTGATTTTTGTATGTGCTCTGACTGTGGATCGAACCCAGAACCCTGGCATATTGGGATGATGCTCTAACCAACTGAGCAACCCAGCCAGGGCCTTACTTATTTTTATGGATTTCAGAGAGGAAGGGAGAGGGGGAGAGAGAGAGGAAAAAAAACCATCAATGATAAGAGAGAATCATCGATTGGCTGCCGCCTGCACACCACCTACTAAGGATCAAACCCTTGACCAGAATTGAATCCGAGGCCCTTAAGTCCACGGCCAAACCGAGCCAAACCGGCTAGGACTCTACAAACGGTGAAACCCACTCTTCGCTCATGACTCTGTGCCACTGGCATCTGGTGGGCAGAGGCCAAGAGCTGCCAGCCTCCAGCAAAGCGCGGGACGGCCCTCAGCAAGGAGCACTGAGGCTGAGAAACACTTCTTAAACTAACGGCTGCTCGGAGCCCGCCAGACAAGTTTTAAGTCTCAAAGAACCCAATCTATTTCCAGGTAACAAAACGGAGTCCCTGAACAAAGCGAAAAAATATTTATAGGAATAATACTATTTCCTTTTAAAAATAACCTAATTTTAATAATCTAGCACCCAGCGTCAAATTCTGAACCAGGAGTACACGGCATGAAAAGCAGCAGGAACGACCGAGAACAAGGAGAAAGAAACATCAACAGACCCAGAAACGACACACAATAGAATCCAAGGACAAGACCTTTAGAAAGACATTACACACATGTTTATCTGTTCGAGGAGGCAGGGAAAAAGCAGCGCGTGGCAAGAAGAGATAAGGAAACCGGCCCATTTGTACTTTACAACTGAAAGGCAGAATTTCTGAGACAAAAATACACAGGTAGGATTAATGACAGATTGGACTGAGCAGCATAAATTATCCATAAAGAAACAGAGAAAATCAAAACTCAAAACAACAGAAACGTAAGCATGTCATCATGAGCAGTGAGACTACATCAAGTTGTCCCTAATATGCATGTAAATGAAGTCTTTCAGGAAATAATGACTGTCACCCTAGCTGGTGTTGCTCAGTGGATAGTGTCTGCCTGCGGAGAGAAGGGTCCCAGGTTCGATTCCGGTCAAGGGCACATGCCCGGGTTGCGGACTCGATGCCCAGTGGGGAACCTGTAGGAGGCAGCCTATGAATGCTCTTTCATCATTGATGTTTCTATCTCTGTCTCCCTCTCCGGCTCTGAAATTTAAAAAAAAAAATTTTTTTAAAGAAATGATGATTATCTACAAAGGTACAACATAAGGGAGTTTTTCCATTGATGGAATGGTTTTGTGTTCTGACTTGAACTGGTGGTTACAAGAATCTCTATCATGCTAAAATTCCTAGAACTGTATGCTAAAAAATGTTGACTTTATGTTAAATACAAAAATTGTGTTTCAATAACTGAAAGTTATACAGATTTGAAACAGTAAGCCACAACTGGAAGAACCTCAACAAACCCTAAACAGAAGAAATATGAAACCAACACAAAGGACCACTCAAATGGCTAAAAAACCGTGATCAAAAGAATTTATCTTTTTATTTATTAACTAGAGGCTTGATGCACAAAATTCATGCAAGAATATGCCTTCCTTCCCCCCGCTGCACACTTATTTATGTGTTCACTGGTTGGTTTTCATTGTTGCTAATCCTCACCTGAGGACAATTCCCCATTGATTTTTAGAGAGAGAGGGTGGGAGGACAGGCGGGAGGGGAGGGGAGGGGGAGAAAGAGAGAGAGAGAGAAACATCGATGTGAGACAGACACATCAATTGATTGGTTGCCTCCCACACACCCCCAACCAGGCCTGGGGATCAAACCTGCAACCCAGGTATGTTGCCCTTGGCCAGGAATAGAACCTGGGACCCTGCAGTGCGCAGGCAATGCTCTAACCACTAAGGAATACCAGCCACAGCTATTGCATCTTTTCTTTTGCTGCAAAAAGCTTTGTTTCCTTTGGTCCAATGCATGGGAGGGGGCTCCAGGGTGGTTAAAAGAATGGCTAGTATTTGAGGAAGAGGCTCAGGATGTACACACAGTCCACAAAGGGGTGCACCAAGAGTGCCTACCTCAGGTAACTGGGGAGACTGAGCCACTGGGCCCTATAGGACAGATAGCACACAAAGCTACTTTATCAACTCAGGGAAGCAGCGAAAATGCGGAGACGAAGGAACAGATCACAAACGAAAGAAATGGAGGAAAACTAACGACTAGATATAGAGTTCAAAACCAGTTATAAGGTTTTTCAAGAATTTCCTAGAAAAGGTTGATAAATTAAGGAGACCCTCAATGAAAAAGAATCAACTAGAAATTAAACATACACTGACTGAGATAAAAAATATTATACAGCCACCTAACAGCAGACTAGAGGAACACAAGAATCAAGTCAAAGATTTGAAACACAAAGAAGCAGAAAACACTCAACTGGAAAAGCAAAATGAAAAAAGAATCCAAAAATCTGAAGGTAGTTTAAGGAGCCTCTGGTACAGCTTCAAACATATCAACATCAGAATTATGGGGGTGCCAGAGAAGAGAGAGAGCAAAATACTGAAAACCTATTTGAAGAAATGATGACTGAAAACTTCCCCCACCTGGGGAAAGAAATAGACTTTCAAGTCCAGGAAGCTCACAGAACCCCAAACAAAAGGAATCCAAAGAGGACCACACCAAGATACATCAGAATTAAAATGCCAAGAGCAAAAGACAGAATATTAAAAGCAGCAAGAGCCAAAACCAGTTTCGCTCAGTGGATAGAGTGTTGGCCTATAGACTGAAAGGTCCCAGGCTCGATACCTTGGTTGAGGGCACATCCCCATTAGGGGGTGTACAGAGGCAAGTGATCAACATTTCTCTCTCATCGATGTTTCTAACTATCTCTCTCCCTTCCTCTCTGTAAAAATCATTAAAATATATATTTTTTAAAAAGCTAGTAAGAAAAAAAACAGTTAATTACCTACAAGGGAGCACCCATATGATTGTCAGTTGATTTCTCAACAGAAACTATGCAGGGCAGATGGGAGTGGCAAGAAATATTCAACGAGATAAACAGCAAGAATCTACAACCAAGATTACTCTACCCAGCAAAGCTATCATTCAGGACTGAAAGGCAGATAAAGAGCTTCACAGATAAAGAAAAGCTAAAGGAGTTCATCACCACCAAACCAGTCTTGTATGAAATGCTGAAAGGTGCTCTTTAAGAAGAGGAAGAAGAAAAAGGTAAAGTTAAAAATTATGAACAACAAATACATGTCTATCAACAAGTGAATCTAAAAATCAAGTGAATAAAAAATCTGATGAACAGAATAAACTGGTGAATATAATAGAATCAGGGGCGTAGAAAGGGAGTGGACTGACAATTCTCGGGGAAAGGGGTGAGGGGAGTGTGGGAAGAGACTGGACAAAAATCATACACCTATGGATGAGGACAGTGGGGGGAGGTAAAGGCAGAGAGTGGGGTGAAAACCGGGTGGAGGGGAACTATGGGGGGGGGAACAATTGTAATAATCTGCACAATAAAGATTTATTAAATTTTTTAAAAAATGAAAAAATAAAAATAATTATAATTTTATAATTTTTTTGAGTGCATCTAAAAATGAAGTACAGCCGAAACCAGTGTGGCTCAGTGGATAGAGCGT
>PVJN01031820.1:0-15611 GCA_004026805.1 Lasiurus borealis | reverse complement strand
GGGGAGCCAGGCCCAGAGGTTGACCTGGCATGCTCAGACACACACATGTAGTACATCAACCTCATTCAGAATGGACTTCAACGCTTTGATGAAATGCATCTTGCTCCATCCTCTAGAGACCACATGAACCCACACACAATTACAATTTTGAAGAAGTTGTGGGTAAGCCAGTCCCTTGTTATCCAAGTGTTTTCTCACCGTTTTGCTGTTCTCTCTCTCTCTCTCTCTCTCTCTCTCTCTCTCTCTCTCAGAGAGTAGGAAAAACTTCAAACGGTTGTGCTAGAATAAGAAGGGCATTTTCTAGCCTGGAATATTGGTTGGTAGGTTTTTAAAATGTTACTTCTGAAAATGTATGGGTGAGCTCAATTTGGAAAAAGTGGAGAAAGCACATGATGACATTCAGGCAGCTTGGGAGTCTAACTCCCCATCTCCCATCCTCCCCCCCCTCCCCATATAATGTTGTGCTGAATAAAATCCCAAAGGTAATGATTTTCACTTGTTTATAAGTAATTCTTGCTTGAAGTGAGGAAGTCTTGAAGGAGGAGAAATCATAATAAAAACACTACTAGAGTCATCTATATTTCTTTGAAATATGTTAAACTCCAACCCAGGAAAAATAACCCCTTATTCCAGTACCAAATGCCGCCTCTCCTACGAGCTGGGTCTTTTTTATTATTCTTTTATTTTTTTATTGGTGTATCTCTTTTCCTATAGTTTTCGAGCCCGTGTTTATATAATTACTGTTGCCATGTAGGTATTTGACACTTTAATAACATATTATTGCACTTTAAGGAAACACACCCTTCAGTACTATTCTTCTCGCCTGGGTGTACAGCACTCTTTCAAGCAGATGTTCATTGCTGTTACGAAAGGGCTTTAGAATGCTGGCTTCGGATGAAGCTTGGAGGCGAGCGCCAATTATGTCATATGGTGTCAGTGCCCAGTTACAACACTAATCGGACCAGCTTTTTTATTATTTTTAATTTTTTGGTTTTAATTATTCCCATGTATATTTCAGGGTTCTCATTATGGAAAGCCAGAATTAGAATTGCTTTTCTTTTCTTTTTTTTTTTTTTCTTTTTCTCCTTTTTGGCCTAAACAGGATAGGAAAGTTTTTCATAGTCTGATTTTTGGAATGTCAGGAATATCTTAAAACAAACAAGTAAAACAAAACACAACCAAAACCTCTCCTATAGATTAATCACTGACGATGCCCGGTATGCCGTAGGTTTCCAGTACATTTGTATTGCAAGCATTAATAGGATAACTAAACTAGCACTACTTTTCTGGGTTTTTTTTTTAAGCTTCAGTTCAATTATATGCTTTTCCCATTTATTAGGGTCTGGAACCACTTATATTTATATTATCTGGAAAAATAAGAAATAATGGCTCATTCACAGGAGGGCTGTTTAACCTTTTAACATCACTGTTCTTCCCACATTGTTGGTGTCATAGAGACAGTGCAAGTAAATTGGTTGGGGATTTTATTTTGGGGGTTACTTGTTTGTTTGACTAGAAGGAGGGCAACCAAGGCCCCACATGCCAACAAAGCTTGCTCCATGTCTTTGTAAATAAAACTTTATTGGAATACAGTTTGATTACACACCTGTTTGATTGCATATAATTTATGAGAACTTTAGCTCCACAGTGAAGAGGTAGAATAGTCACTTCAGAGACCAGATTGCCTGCCAAGCCTAAAATAATCACTTGCTGATCTTTTGCAGAAAAAACTAAAAAAACAAAAAAAAACCTTGCTGACACCTTGGATTAAAGTAAAGGGAATTTTAGAGGTAGACAGGGAGATAGAGTAATACTGCATCCCTCAACTTCTGTTTAGAGTGTTTGTTAATTCAAAGTTTGGCTTTCTATTGATTCAAAGGTAGATGCGCTTGGCTTTATGAAGTCTTCCAGCATGGAAGATAATAAGATAGCATTTACTTATTATTACTTAACTTGACCCCCATTTTTAATGGTAATGAAGGTAATAATAACTATTAGTACTTAACTTGACCCCACTTAATAGTAATAGCAATACACAGAGGGAGAGGACTGGTGAAGTAGTTTGCATTCATACAAACCAGCCACCGTCCTTTGCATCACGATGAGACATAATGTATGGATGTCACAAAGGAAGTCAGCCTATACCTTCCTTTCCCCAAGTGGCTTGCTTTCCAATAACAGTGTCAAAGGGTCTCAGAAGGATTTGGAAAGTGTCTGGTTTCCTGGAGATCAGCACGGATACTGCTTATGCGCTGCAGGGCTTCCCAGAAAGAATAGCAAAGTGTGGTAGCTCACCACGTGACCGCCTCTGTCAGACCTGCTTGGTGACTGAGGAGCTCAGCTCTGGGCGGAATAGGTGTGTGGCAAGGAGGATGCATTTGGTTTCACCCATTGCCAGGACCCTCGAGCTAGGTGTCTCCACTCACCCTGTGTGATGTGATGCCTCTGGGCCAGTGAGCCTGAATCCACACACGGCAGCATCTTGAACCTGATGCATGATTTAGACACGGCGTCGGAAAGAAAGGGAAGGGATTTGATCCAAGTAGCCAGCTACCTCCCGCAAGAAAAGAGAGCAATAACTCATGGCCATTTTCTTTGTGTTTACGGTATGCCAAGCTCTGACCTAATTAAAATCTGTCTCATAACTGATGGCAGTTCATTGAGTCCTACCCATAATCCAACAGTACAAAATATGTCTCATAACTGATGGCAGTTCATTGAGTCCCACCCATCATCCACCGTTTAAAGATAAGGCTCAGAGAGGTTCCGCAGCTGGTAAGTGGCAGAGTACGAATTAGACTCCAAAGAGGCTGTTCTCTCAAATGCTACGTGAGAGGTTTTTGCAGAGGATTGGGTTTCATGAGTGGGTGACGTCGTTTGACCCCTGACCTGGAGTTGTTCAATATAAAAACTACCTCTTCGAGGAAGTTGTACTGGATGACCTCAAGCAGAAAGAATTTTTGCTGCGAGGGTCTAGGACATTCTCCCCACCCAGCTCACTTGGCTGCCCTGGGAAACGGGGGCTGCTCTGTGGTGAGTGACGATCCTTTCCCACTGAGAGTCAGTGCAGCCGCCTAGCACGAGAAGCACAAACTGGGCTGCCTGCTTTTGACTCCCCAAGAGCTCAGGTCAGAGGAGCAGGCTTGGCCATTCCCAGCTTTTCGAACGGTGGTATGGCAGCCCCAGGGTCTCCAACTCAAATGCAAAACTTCCCAAGCCTCTGCAAACCTCTCCTGGAAGGTTTGAATTAGAAATGGTACAGGAGCCGAGACCAGTTTGGCTCAGTGGATAGAGCATCAGCCTGCGGATTGAAGGGTCCCGGGTTCGATTCCGGTCAAGGGCATGTGTCTTGGTTGCGGGCACATCCCCAGTAGGGGGCGTGCAGGAGGCGGCTGATCGATGTCTATCATCGATGTTTCTAGCTCTCTGTCTCTCCCTTCCTCTCTGTAAAAAATCAATAAAAATATATTAAAAAAAAAAGAAAGAAATGGAACAGGAGAGACAGGAAAAACATATCTCCCCCACATGTTAGATGGACATGCACACACCACATATATCATGTGTTGGATGGAGACACATACATGTGTTAGATGGACACACATCATGCACATCATGTGTTAAGTGGATACACATGCATGTGTTAGATAGACATACATCACATACATAACATGTTAGATGCACACACATACACGTGTTAGATGGACATATACACAGGCACACACTCCATGTGAGATGTGTTATAGGGAGCAAGACGGTTCTCTTGGACCACAGGTCTAAAAGCACGTGCTCAGAAAGAGTGGGTGGTGCTCACACTCAGAGTATCCCAGAGGGGTGTGGTCTGTGGCTCATTTCTTCAACTCCACATCTGATTGCCACACCTCTTACCTGTGTCCTGGGTCTTGGGGAAGCTGAGTGGTTTTTCGAAAGGCCTCTGCTCCCCAAGATTGTGATTATTTTTCCAGAAGGAAGAAACACAGACTGTCCCCCAAAAGGATCACTACCCTTATGTCCCCAGTGCACAGTGACACTTATTAGCAGTGAGTAGCCCACATTTAAAGACCGGTGTGTGCCAGGCAGCACACTCAGCACCTTCCACACATGGTCTTACTAAATCATCCCGAAGACGCTCAAAGTTAAGTGCTGTTGTTCTGTTCCTTTTGGAAAGAACGGTGGAGGTCCAGCGCTGCCCTGGCCAGCACCACAGCCGCTGGCCACATGTGGCTTTTGAGCTCTTGAGATAGACTGTGGGTGTAAATATATATACACATGATTTCAAAGGCTGAGTACCAAGAGCAAAAAGGAAAAAGGCATGCAAAATAGCTTATGAATACATTTTTAATACCAGTTACCTATTGAAATGCTAACATATCGAATATACCAGATTAAACAGAGTATATTATTAAAATCACTTTTTTTAAAACTTTTCCTAGTGTGGCTATAAGAAAATCTGAAACTACGTAGGTGTCTCATGAGTGTGGCTTGTGCTCTGTTGCTATTGGACAGCTCGGGTCCAGGGCAGAGCTTGGCACACGGCAGCCCCCAGGCCAAGCACAGCCCACAGCCAAGTCTGGACTGCTTACAGGCTAAGAATGATGGAATGATTTTTACATTTTTAAAGGCTTGTAAAATGAAAATAAAAACAATATGTGACAGAGACTGTAGGTGGCCCGCACAGCCCCAAATATTTGCTCCCAGCCCTTTACAGAGGAAGTTTGCTGACTCCTGGTCCAGATAACAAAGTGAAGGACAGGCCTCCAGCCCAGGACCCCTGACTCCATGGACTGTGCTTTATCCGCGCAGCACACCAGCTGTGCGCCAGATGCCAGACCTCTCGTGGATCTTTAGGCATGGTGCTGCATTTAATTCTGAGATTAAGTGATATTAATTGATAATTTTACTAATGATGTTACTATATTATTACACAGGATTAGTAATGCTATTATATCTGCTATACAGATGAGCAAGTCTAGGCTTATAGGGATTCAAAAACTTGTCTTAAGTCACACGGTTAATCAGTGATGGGTCTTGGACTTGAATCCACTTCTCTCTGAAAGGCACAGCTGTAGTCCCCTTGATAGGGTATGAGGTCAGGGATATTAGCACCCTTACCTCCTTCCTGAGTGTCTGTCTGTGGTGGTTTAGTCTTCCCTGGCGTGATGTAACCTAGGCATCAACAATCCATGGCTCATTGGTCAAACCTGGTACCAGATTTTGCTTGTTTGTTGTTTGTTTGTTTGTTTGTAGGTGGTTTTTTGCCACAAGAGGAGTTGACTAATTACAACAGAAACCAAGCATCCCACAAAGCCAACAACATTTACTTTTCAGGCCTTTACAAAGAAAGTTTGCTAACCTCTAATCTAACTTGCTTAGGACAGGGACCATATTTGACCCACAGTACCTACTAAGTGCAAGGTGGACAAGGGCCCAGTAACCATGGAGTGGCCGAGTGAGTGAGAGAGTGAGTGAGTGATGAGTGCGTAGGTGGGAGAGCAATTTTCTCTCTCCCTCTGAGCCCAGAGCCTGTACTATCAATGCACATGCACATGCAGTCCCCACCCTGAGCTGTTGCCATCTCTCTAATTGCCGATGCTGGGATTCTCCCATATTCTTTCCCCATTTCCTTCCGTAACGGTCACTTGACCTGGAACATGTGGATTTGATTTCACTTAAAATACACAGGGAGCTTAAAACTAGAAGAAAACATGTTTGGCAAAAGCTGAAGTACTTTGCAAACCACCTGAGATGTTCTCTTGTTTGTCCTGGAGCTGAGTGCCACCGTCCTCCACGGAGAAATGATTTTCATCAAACCCTCATTAGCTTCAGGACAATGGGACTCTTCACACTTAAAGCAAAACCAACGGGAGGGTTGGCCTCACAGTGGCCCGGGAAGGGAATTGGCAACCAGCTGGATGTGAAACAAAGGTGGTGATTCAAGAACACTTGCGGAGAGCCATGGCAAGAGCTGGTGCCTGCGCTGCCTTGTGCCATTTCCAAACTATGTAATAATAGCTACCATTACCGAGTATTTCCTATGTTCCAGGCACTTCTCTAAGCACCTTCTACCCTTTACCTCAGTTAATTTTCCCCACAACTCTGTGAGATGGATCCTATTACTGCTCACATTTCAATCTGTGGAAACTGAGAATTAGGCAACTTAATCATTTTCCCCAAGGCCACACATCTAGCAGGTAGCAGAGCCAGGACCTAAACCCAGAACCGGGACTAGCTAACACAAAGCCTGTTCCCCTTATTCTTCTGCACTAGCCTGCCCCTAAGTTCCCCTTAGCTGTGTTTCCTAGGCCCTGGGAGGTCTCCCGGTGCTGGGCACATGATAATGATTCAGAAATCACTCACTTCCCAATCTGTAGATTTAAAAAATATGTATGTAAGCCTACTTAATGCCAGGCACCATGACAGGCAATAGGCATTTAGTAGTGATCTAAGACAAATGATTGTAAATAACATTAATAAAGAAAAGAAGACATAGCAGCTGTCTCAGTATCTGGAAGGTTCCAAATGGTTAGACATTTTGGCCTTTTCATTCCTTTTGCTTCTCCATTCCTTTTTACTCGGAGGACAATTCGTCTTTCTGTGTCCTTTTCTCTCCCTTGCTCTGCCCCTTTCCCCCTTCTCCCCAAATCCCAGCCCCCAAAACAGTCTACAGATTGTGAAAAGGATTTCTTCAACCACAGGAGTGATGTAACTCCAGGCCTGTTTTTTCTCTCTCACACACGCATAATATTGGATATGAGTGAGATTTTTAAAAATTGGTTTTCCAATGTGATGAAAAGAGTGTCCTTTTCACCAGAACAAAACAACCCCTCACACTGAAGCCTCCTTCCTGATCCGGTCGGTTTCCAGAGATGAGGAAATCGGCGCCTTGGGCCACAGCCTCCGACCAAGGGCGAGGGGCCAAAGGCAGCCACGGCTCGCAAAGAGCTCCCCTGTTCGGAGTGAGGCTGGAGGGTCCCGCTGGGCCCCCGAGGCTGCAGTTAAAGACACGGCCTGTATTTAGATGGGCAGCGGCCCAGAAGGCTCGCTCGCGATCCAGCTGATATGACAGGGTTTTTGCCATGGAAAGTGTTCGCATTGGAGCGTTTCTCAGCTCCAGTCACTGGCCATCAATTACTTAAGAGTCAAGTCTTGGCCAGAGGCCCCCGTTCCACAAAGTATGTCATTCTGTGTTCACAGAAATGGAGTTTACAGTCCTGCCGCTAAATTAAAACTGGGGCTCCCAAATTAAAAGCAGACAGGACAGATGTGCAGGGAAGAAACGGAGACTCACATCTTTTGTGAATCAGCTAATCGCCGTGCCAGAACTGGGGATCAGCTTTTCCTGCCGAGGCCTCAACTGCACCACACCTATGTAAACGCATTAAGTGAGGTGGAATTAACGTTTTACCAGATATTTCTTCCCGCTGCCATCTGGAGAAGGATCAAGGGCTTGCTGAAACCCCAAGTCCCAAGGATTCTGCAACAAAGGAAGTTGGGGTCAGCACCTGAGGGTGGCCGCATCTAGCTTGTCCCCCGTATTGAGCAATTCGGAGCCACTGAGGACGTGGGAGAGTGGATGAAAGCAAGCGGGCCACTCACAATGACAAAGGGCTGAAGCACTACCCCTGAGATTTGGGGCCTCTACTCCTCAGGGGAAAAGGATGAAAAATAAGCCTTTCAATACTCTGCCCCGTTAATCTATTTGCGGTGGGAACATTAGCATTAACTTATTGAGCACTTATTATACAAAATTTAAAAACCTTCAATATGATCATGAGACCCCTGCTGAAAAGCCTTCAGTGTCTTCCTATCCCTCTAACGATAAAGACGGATGTCCTTTTTTAGGTCTTTAAGGCCTGTAGATCTGGTCCTTTGTCACAGGAGGCCACTTCTTCTCGTATCTTCATGCTCCAGACACGTTGACTGAGTTTTCTCCACACACACGTTCTCTGCCACTTCCAGGTGTTCCCTCTGCGCAGTGTTTCCTATTTGTAACGTCTTTATTGAGAAATAATTCACATACTATCGAGTCACTCATTTAAAGTACATAACTCAGTGGTTTCTAATCTATTAATAAAGCGGTGCAAACGTCAGCACAATGTATTTTAAAACATTTTTGTCACCCCCTCCGAAGAACCTCCTTACCCATTAGTAGTCATTTCACATGTTCCCCCAACCTTCCTCCACTTCCAGCCTTAGGCAATCACTAATCTACTTTGTGGCTCTGTTCTGCCTTCTGTCAGAAACATTTCATACAGATGGAACCAATATGTGTCTGGATTCTCTTATAATTTTTTTTCAAGGTCCCTGCACATTTTACTATGTATTAGTAAAATGTTTTGTTCTTATTATCAAATAATATTCCATCGTACGGATAGACCACATTTTTGTTTTTCCATTAATCAGTTGATGGACATTTGAGTTATTTCCACCTTTTGGCTGTTACGTATGAGGCTATGGTGAGCCTTCACATACAAACTTTTATGTGCATGTGTTTTCCTCGCTTGGGTATAAACATGGGAGTGGAATTGCTGGGTCATCCTGTAACTCTGTGTTTAGCAGTTTGAGGCAGTCATCATCTTTTGGACTTAACATTAACCCGTACTCATTCTTTAAGCCTCAACAAAACTATAATTTCCTCACAAATTAATTTCTAATCCTCCTGAATAGAGTGCTCCAGGTATATACCACTCATAACTTAGTGTCTTTTCCTTCATTGTCTTATCCTAGATAGTTGTTATACTTATGTGCATAATAATTTTATATATGTCTGTCTCTTCTACTGGACATGTTAGATGGCTCTTTAGATCATCACTATATTTCCAGAGTTCATGTGAAGGCACTGTGGTAACTTTTAAGATGGCCCCCAAGTATCCTACCTCCTGGTATTCATATATTTATTTAAATATGTCATACATTTATACTGTTATGTAATACCTTCCTTGACTCAGTGACTTCTTTCTAACAAACAGAATAAGGTGGGACAGACAATATTTTATTTGAGGGACTAGTCTCTCTCTCATCACTTTCTCTGGGAGAAGATAGTGGTTGCCTCATGAGAGCACTAAACAGCCACCCACTTGGCAAAGAGCCAAGGTCTCTTTCCAACAGCCATGTGAGTGAATCATCTTGGAAACAGGTCTACCAGCCCCAATCAAGCCTTCAGATGACTATAACCCCAGTCCATATCTTAATGGTAACCTTATTAAGGATCCTGAGGCCAAACTATCCCAGACAATTCCTTGAATTCCTGACCCAAAGGAATTATGAGATGATAAATGTTTGCTTTTTTAATTTGCTAAATTTAGAGGGTAGTTTATTACACAGCAATCAAAAATTAGTATAGCCTTACCAGCTGGAACATCTGAAGAGGTCAGTAAGTGACGAATGAATGAATGAATGAATGAATGAATGAATGCTTTAGATTTCTTAAAAATCAATATATTAATGTGATCTCATCATCTTCCCCCACAAATCTGCTTTTCCTCGTATTCTCCATCTCAATGATGGACTTCACCAGGTCTGAGGCAGAAATCTGAGCAGCTTCCTCATTTCTTACCCCTCTTTACCCCTGCACCATTCATGCTCAGCTCCTCTTATCTTTTTTCTGGATTATATCCACCCAACTGTCTTCCTTCCCTCTGCTTCCATATGAATGTTGCACTGACGCTTTAAAAATAAGCTAACTTGCTCATGGCCCTAATTAACAACCAAACCAATAAAGCCTGCTTACCAGTTCCTTCCCAATCCAGCATGTGCTTTTCTCCAGACTTCTATATTTCATCACCCTCCACTTGAACCTTTAGACAAATAAGTTTCCTCTCTTCCTGGAACCCACCGTGACTTTCCATATTATTTCCTCTACTGGGGCACTCTTCTCCTCATTATGCCCTAAAATGGCTAACTCTTACACTATCATTTCTACAAAAGAAAGAGAGGAAGAAAGATGCTAAAGAGCTACATCTATTGAACAATTCCTAGATTTAAGTGTTTACATCAGAATCTTACTTAATGACCATGTCAGCCCTAAATGGTACAATGCTGGCCTGCATTTTACAGGTAAAGAAACTGAGGACTGAAAAAATTAAGAATAAAATCAGACCTATCTGACACCAAATCAGGAAAATAAAAAATAAAAATCATACCTCCCTGCCACCTGGCACAGCATTTCCTCACCCATCCAAGGGAAAGAACTCTTCAGCTGTTCTGGAGTCAGAAGCAAGACAAGGGATCTACTACATAGACCCATACCATTTTTGTTGTTTAATTATTAATTTATTTTTGAAATTTTAAAATTGAGATGAAATTTATATATAATTCAATTAATCCCTTTAAAGCTTCCACTCAGTGACATGTACTATATTCACAGTGTTGTACAATCATCACTTCTGTCAAGTTGTAAAATACAGGGTGAGGCAAGAGTAGGTTGACAATTGTGAGTATCTGAAGCATACTTTATTCTTATATTGTTATTTATTAATTATTATATTATTTCCCATGCAAACAAGTGTCTACTTACTTTTTCGCATCCTGTATACTAGTATATATTAATTTATTCTAGACCTTGAGTGCAGAGAGTTGATTTAGTTCTGCTTCTCAGTTCATGGCCCATTAATGTCATCATTGGGACAGGGCTCTTTCTTTCACTCACTTCTGTGTGATTCCCTTTTATTACCCATCCTGGAAGGTGTTCTTCCCTTTCCCCCCCTTCTTCCACACCATCATACTACCATGTCTAATGACAATTTTATTGTTTACCCACACCTTGTTTTATAAAACCCTCACGCATTTTCCAACCTTGATCTTCCATTCTTTTTCTCAACATTAAAGAGGAAGATTTGCTTTTGTAGAAAGGGTCTAAAATAAATAGTCAAGAATCTTTTGCTCTAAACCAGGGGTCCTTCAACTATGGCATAAGGGCCAAACCCAGCCCTTAGCCTGTTCTATAGATACAGTCTACTGGGACACAGCCATTGTTGTCAGTTTATGTGTCTTCTCACAATAAGGGAAGAGTTGAGTAGTTGTGACAGACGCCGCCATCTTGCCCTTTACAGAAAAGGGTGGCCAAGCCCTGCTCCAAACCACAATCTGTCACCCAGAACTCTTGGTCTGATGATTAGGCAAATCTTTCCACCTCCTGGGCCTTAATGTCTAGTTCCTAAAATTAAGGCCAATGTACTATAAACTATCATTTTTGGTTCTCTTTTTAATGTTCTTTTTCACTTTCTCTCTGCCTTATATGCAGTAGCATGTATTTTTTCAAGCAAAATGTGGGTGGGAAAACCCAATATGGGAAACATAAAAGTGAAAGATCATTGGTAGAAATACCATTCTGCCTGGCTGGCCTCCCCTCCCCTATCTCTCCATTAGCCTTCAAGATACTATATTGATATGCCAAGGTCATCTGTGAGAAAAGCAACCTGCCTCTTACATACTCTCTAGGCAGTCCCTTCGGTGGCATCCTGCTGTTGGGTGGTCATGCGCACAGTGATAGATTTTGGAATTAGTGACTGTGTAGCTTGGGCCACAGGGTCCCTCTCTGAGCCTCATTGTCCTCATCTGCATGAGAAAATGGGGATAAACAATCTTGACATCACATGCTGGCTGGGAGGCTTTAAGATAATATTTCTAAAATACCTGCCCCATATAGCATTAGTGAATGGAAGCTACAAAGCATAAAACATGGTTTTCATGCGAGGGGATCCACGCAAGGCCTTCTTTGTATGGTTTGTCCAGGATCCTCACTCAGAGTATAAGTTCCTTGAGTTCAGTGATCATTTGAGTTTTTGCTTTTTGGAAATCATGATTGAAGTTGGAAAGATCAGCCTTTTTATTTGGTTGGGAGTCTGTTACTTACATGCTATGACTTGGGGTCACTCTTCAATATCTATCTTCGCTTTGAAATGGGTCCGTGGTGGCTGGATGAGTGCATGGCCTCCACTATTGATGGTTAGCAGACCTGGGGCTAAGATACTGCACTGTCATCCACAGAATGTCCCAGGCAGAAATAACAGGTTAAACCGTTGTTGTTTTCAAGGGTTTCATTTTGGTTTTAAATTTATAAAGTTTACATCCTTGAAGGAAAGAGGCATAAACAAGGCCTGGGAAAGGCCTGCAATGTGCGTCACCACCTCCAAGAATACACAGACGTCAACTGTAGAGAGTGGCAAGGGCTCTAGACAGGGAGTCATCCTGAGTTGAGTCTTCCCTCTTCTTATTGAGGAAGAACCCTAACCTCTCTGAGCTTCAGTTTGCTCATCTGAACAGGCTGAGAATTCTGACTGACATGCCAGGGTCATTGAGCATCAGTGATCAATTCCTGGTCCACTGCCTGCTCACAGTGGGCACTCAAAGCTTCCTGGATGAATCAATATAGTGTCATAATCGATACAGGAAGCGAGCACTCTGAGCATCAGAAGTTATCACGTCACATTGAAGCTATTACTTTCTGAATGTCATAGTAAGAAGCATCTTATATTGTAAACTGGGCATCCATTTGAGGCCTGGGCTGCATGGGCACTGAGAGAGGGAAAAGAGATGCAGGAAGGTAGGGACACATTGA
Organism: Lasiurus borealis; assembly: GCA_004026805.1. Classification (NCBI taxonomy): domain Eukaryota; kingdom Metazoa; phylum Chordata; class Mammalia; order Chiroptera; family Vespertilionidae; genus Lasiurus; species Lasiurus borealis. Next base: position 3,055 of record PVJN01031820.1, on the reverse strand, counting down.
TAAAGGTGAGAGAGAAGCATGGCTACTAAGGGAACTCGGAATCTACCACGGATCATAGCCAGAAGCAGTTAATGGTTTGATTGAGTCAGAATTGCACTGGATCAAGTCAGATAGGCACTGAGTCAAAGTAATAACCATCACCAGACACACAACCGGCACTCATCATATCCTCATTTAATCTTTTATTTTTAAACATATCTTTATTTATTTCAGAGAGGAAGGAAGAGGGAGAGATAGAAACATCCATGACAAGAGAGAATCATGGTGGGTCCGCTGCCTCCTGTAAGTCCCTCACTGGGGATCAAGCCCACAACCCGGGCATGTGCCTTTGACCAGAATCGAACCTGGGACCTTTCAGTTCGCAGACCAATGCTCCATCCACTGAGCCAAACCTGCTAGGGCACCATTTAATCTTTTTACAACAACAATGGGATTTAGGCACATAGCCAAATTTACGGCAGCTTCCTGTGGGGTGGGTTAGGAGTGCTGGCACCAACTCTGGCTGAAGGACCATATGGGGAAGGCTGAGCCAGGTCATTCCCAGGGAGGGGGCTGTAGTGCTTCCTTCATCTGCTTCTTTGCTGCCACAGGTGGACAGGGCAATGCCACACCTCAAATCCCTAAGTTTGCTGACAGAGAAGAAACCCCTCCACCTGTGCAAGTGAGAAATAGACTTTCACAAGCCCTAGCTGGTTAGGCTCAGTGGATAGAGCGTCAGCCTGTGGACTGAAGGGTCCTGGGTTCGATTCCAGTCAAGAGCACATGCCATGGTAGTGGGTTGATCCCCAGTGTGGGACATGCAGGAGGTAACCAATCAACGATTATCTCTCATCATTGATGTTTCTACCTCTCACTCCCTCTCTCTTCCTTTCTGAAATCAATAAAAATATATTACAAAGAAAGAAAAAGAAAATAAATAGACTTTTATTGTGCAAATCTACTGAGATCTCAGGGTTTATTATTCACTGGAGCAGAGCCTGATCCATCATGAACAATACAGCAACCATCATATGCCAGTAGTAGTGCTCATTACCACCAGAAGGACTTTATGCATATTTTAATATCATCCCATCCTCACTCTCTTTACAAAATATGAAATCCGTAAATTATCCAGGAATCTACACATAGCTAGGATGTATCAGGCCCTGAATGTGAGCCCAGAGCTGCCTTCTAACCCACTACACTTACCTACTGTTTCCAGGGAGAATGGAGAGTTGAAAAGTTAAGGGACTCCAAGATCACACACACAGCAGAACCACAATGCCAACCCAGGTCTGTTTAGTTTCATGTTCTGGGACAGTGGCCATGCTTCTCTGGCCTCTGCTTTGCAGCTTTGGCCCAGGCTGACCCACAGTGACCACCGAGTGTCTTTCTCTGGTTGCCACTCACCGCCCAGCCTGGGGAACAGGAAAGCGCTGCGTAAAGTGTGAAGAACCAGGCAGATAGGAGGGGTGGTTTTGGCAGCCACTGCAGGATGTGGAGGCAGGCAGGGCCCGCCTGGTGCTCATGGAGGCACAGGGAGGCCGCAGATGCTCCGGCTGGACAACCACAGGGCCTTTCCTCGGGCAGCCCCTCCCACACCGCCAAGCTTCTGTGTGCGGGGCCTGCTGAGCCCGGACGCGGGTGGGCGGCCCCAGGAGAGACCAGGAGGCCTGCTATCGACAGGCAGATTGACTTTCAGAAACCACAGTGTCGGAGCCTCGGGGCACTCTGACTCACATTTCCGTTCTCAGTCTATCAAGCGGAGAAGTTCAGACACAGTGAGAAAGGCAGGCACAGCCCTGCCGGCTGGGTCATCGGGAGTGGACCGTGGCTCAAAGGGAGAGAGATGAAAGGGATAATCACCGCAGCTCACACTCGGGGGCGTGTGTGCCAGGCCGCGGTTAAGCTGCTCTGTGGGTGGAACATCATGGAATATTCTCACCGTGGTGCTGAGAGCGGGTGTGATCTGGTTTACAGGGCAGAACACAGAGATGCAGAGAGGTCAGGTGACCCACCCAAAGTCATGCATCTAGGAGTGGGGAATTGTGTTGGATTCCTTTGGAACCAGGGACCTTCATGTGGATTTGCTTTGTAAATGCTTTTTCATGTGGGCTCATTGGACAGTTTTGCTACAATGAAGAGTCCATTGGAGTTCCATGAAAGAGCTTATGGAAAGGTTAATTTATTTCATCCTCACAAAAGCTTTGTGAGGGAGGGAGGATGTATCTGATTTCCTAGTCAAGGACACACAGGGACACACCCAAGGTCACACAGTGAGCAGCAGAGGCAGGACCCCAAACCCAGGTGTTCTGAAACTTGATTGGATGTCTTCCCGTGACTTCCCCGGGGTCCCTTCTGGGAAACCCAAGATTGTGAAGTGGCCAGGAGCATCAGCTTAGACACAGGGCCATCTTGGGTCTGAGTCCTCCCTCACAGCTCAAGATTTCTGTGTGGACCTCTTCCATGCAGAGGTGTCCTTAGCCATAAGGTAAGGAGAGTACCCATAATACCCACCTCGTGTCCTTATGAGGATTCATGGAGGTTCATGTAAAGTCAGTCAGTTTTTCCTCTTCTATCAATCCCTTCATCTGCCTCTTCTTATTCACGAAAGACCATCTGATAGAACCCAAGACTCCTACCAGCTCATGTGGGTTTCATCCCCTGAGATGCCCAGAAGCCTAACGGTGCTCATTGTGCGCTTTGTGGATCCTGTGGAAAATAATGCCATTGGCCCCCTTCCTCTGGCATCCGGCCCCTCGGGAGGAAAGGTGGGGTTCGGGCTGCATTAGGGATCTTGCCTGCCCACGGATGGCTCCACAGTCTAGATCTCCAGGAGCTGGGAAGCTGCTGTCAGTCTCAGCAGCCTCGGCCGCTTTCCTGATAGCGGTCTTATTCTCTTTGGTCTTCTGGGAGTCCCACCAGCCTCATTAATCAAAGCACCGCCTTGCTTCCTCGTACTGAAGTATCCTCACCGCCTCATCAATCATAAAAGCGGCAAAGGGTATGCTTTGGATTTCTCAGGAAAGCTCCAGACAGCACCAGAGGAAAACAAAAGTGTGGGGGCGGGAGGAGC
>PVJN01031819.1:0-24591 GCA_004026805.1 Lasiurus borealis | reverse complement strand
TTGGCTCAAAGATGACCCCAGATCCCTTCCCAGCCAGGGGCTCCTGGGACCCTCTGCTGTATCCTGGAACTGGGTAGAGCTGCAGCTGTGGCTCTCTAGGACCTGTGCTGGCCCATGGCCCTGGTCCCAGCAAGAGCTCTGGCTACGGTAGCAGGCCTGAGCTCAGCCTGCCAATTTCACTGCCACATGGTGATGATACCTCAGGGGGCTCAGAAAACATGAGGACAGTAGAGGGGACCTTGGAGAGAAACCCCCCCCCCCCGACCCTGCCCCCCTCACTAAGCTCTGGGGAGTAACATCACTAACAATGGTGGGAGAGGAAACCACAGGACTCATAGATGGGGAAGGGCCAAAGCTGGCAGGTGAGCATCGCCAGCCTTGGAACAGTGCCACCTTCTGGGCAGGAAAGGCTCTCCTGATAGGCCTGAGTGGAGGAGCAGTGACAGGAGGGACTGTGCTCAGCCTCCTGACAGTCCAGCAATGATACTCTTGGCCCTGGGCATACACGTGGGCACTTGAGGCTCCTTGCAGCCCTGAGCTCTTGGCGCTGTCCTTGTAGGCTGCACGTGCAGAGAGCCCTCCTACCCATGCACCCCTCAACTGGAATTTACAACCACCTGCAGAGGAGGGTGCTGCTCATTTGAGAAAAAGCTGGTCAGAGGGGGTGAGAGGGAGAAGGTGCTTGATCACAGGACCACTTCAGTCCAGCTTCGTAGGATGTGCTGTGGGGATCACTTAGCTGCAACAGAGGACCTGGGACCGGAGACACTGAAATAGAGCCTCCACAGCCCCAGAAGAGCATGCGCTCAGTCCCATCATGGGGGCTGAGCCCGGACGCACAAGAAAGGTGGTAACTCTGCAGACTACAAGAAACCTGGGTGACACCCCTCTACGTCCCGCTGTGTATGTCAAACAGGGTAGTCCATGGTGGGGACAGGAGCTGTACGAGACAAAGGGGTGTGAAATGTTTCTGAGTATACAGAGGACTCAGCTAAGCTAAGCGGTCAGAGGTCCCTTTGCCATCATATTCTCTTTCTTCTCAGAAAAAGGCAGTCAAGGGAGGTCCACAGTCCCTTCTGTGCCCAACCCGAGGCCTGCCTCCTACAGGCTGGCCTTTAGTACTGCCACCACCTGACTGTTCACCTCTCTCATTAACATGAGAGAAGGCTCGGGTAGGCCTGACACCTAGAGTGCAATGTTTCTGATGACCCTGGTCCTGCAGAGTAAGGAGGTAGGCTTACTGGTCACGTCTTGCACCCAGTGAGGGCTCACCAGGCATCACAGTAGGCAGGCAAAGGAGCTGTTATGCACCCAGACCTGGTGCTCAGTGAGGATGCCAAGGCTGTTCCTCAGTCTTAGGGTATTATCAGGTAGTCTCTTACTTCACCCGGCCTCTGGAGGAAAGTGCTGCTTCGATGGTCACAATGGGGAAGCCGGAAACAAAACAAAACAAAACTACGGGTGCTCACTCAGCACTAGTGACAACAGCTAAGTAGAAACAATCACGAGGTCATCGACAGGTGTCGGACATGCAGATCTCAGTATAGCTCTGTGATGCGCTACGACTTAGCCATAAGAGAGAGTGTGTACTGAAAGGTGTGACCACTGGAGGAACCTTGCAAATATCATGCTTGGCCCTAGCCAGTTTGGCTCAGTGGATAGAGCATCAGCCTGTGGACTGAAAGGTCCCAGGGTCAAGGGCACATGCCTGGATTGTGGGCTTGCTCCCCAGTAAAGGGTGTGCAGAAGGCAGTCGAACAATGATTCTCTCTCATCACTGATGTTTCTATCTCTCTCCCTCTCCCTCTTCTTCTCTGAAATTAAGAAATAAAAAATAACAAATAACATCACGCTCAGTGAAAGAAGCCCATCACAAAGGATACATGGTACGATTTCATTTATGTGAACTGTTCAGAACAGGCAAATCCACAGAGAGAGAAATCAGGTTAGGAGTTGTGGGTATAGAGGTTGAGTCCCATTGGGGATGATAGGAATGTACTAATATTGAATATGGTAATGGTTACTCGATGCTGTGCGTATACTATGGGCCACTGAATTGTACACTTGAATAAGGGAACTGTCTCTCAACAAAGCTATAAAAACACACGCAGAAGGAAAAGATCTAAGACCACATGTGGGGATGAGCCGTAACCACAACCCTGGCAGAGTTCAGTGCAGGCCTCCGGAGGAGGTCTCCGATGAGAGACAGGTCAAGGAGAAGGGTACCCCACTGTCCTCCAGTAAGAGGCAGGGGACCTCTGGGAGTCTTGAGAAGGCAAACTTAGAAACCTGCCTGACCCCGGACTTGCCCAGCCCCACAGCACTGCTTGTCTCCTTTTCACAGTCCCTGAGGAGCTAGAGGCAGAACTAGGTGTCCACACAGTAGCTCAGCTCATGGCCTAGTTTCCAGCATCATCAACGTGGTGTGGTGAGGACTATAGCAGACTAACAGTACTCACTTCTCAGGTTCCTGCCTGTGTCTGCCCAAGGCAGCGGTCGGCAAGCTCATTAGTCAACAGAGCCAAATATCAACAGTACAACGGTTGAAATTTCTTTTGAGAGCCACATTTTTTAAACTTAAACTTCTTCTAACACCTCTTCTTCAAAATAGACTCGTCCAGGCTGTGGTATTTTGGTGGAAGAGTCATACTCAAAGGGCCAAAGAACTGCATGTGGCTCGAGAGCCACCGTTTGCCGACCACTGGCCGAAGGGACTGGATCTGGGCAGCTTCTTAGCTGAAGGGGCCTGTTCTCATGTCAAACCCATAGGCACAGCTGCAACAGCCTGACAACCAGTGCAGGGACTCCAGGCTCCGGCAGCACCACTCAGGTGTCTCACCCCCACCCCGGCCTTCTGCCTGTGCAGGTGCACCAGGACAGGCCAAAGTTTCAGAGGGCAGGCAGGCAGGCGGGCTGAGCCCCAGGCTCCTGGAACTGTCCCGAGTTGGGAGGCTGACTTCCAAAGCCTTTTCTGGGTGGTCATGCAATGGTTCGTGTGCTGATGCACTTCACAGACCCTGAGCTGCCTTTGGGCTCATGGGCCTTGTCTGAAGCCTGTTTTCAGGCAGCCAAGCAGGGAGTGACCAAAACTCCTGCAGCTTCTGGGATCTCCCCACCCCCCACCCCCCACCGCCAGAGAAGCCAGCTCATTGGCCTGGGTGCAGCTGGCAGAGGGCTGTAAAGGCTCAATGGTCTTAGGGTCTGCAGTCACTGCTGCAAAAGTGGAAGGTGGAGAGGAGCTCTGAAGGTGGTGGGAGGAGAGCTGCTAAGAGGCAGGGTGGGCCTGGCTGCCTGGGCTCAAACCCTGCCTTTGCTGTGAGAATTGAGACCTTTATTCAGTCTACCTCACTTTCCTTGTACAGAAAGAACAGTGGCAGCACTGCCTCAGAGGGCTGTGGCATTTAGGGAGTACTCAGAAAATATCTATTATCATTCCCTACAGTTCCCCTTAAAAGTGAACTTTAAGGCTTTCCCATGACCTCTGTTCAGTAACAAACTGTATGTGGGGATACTTAGATGCAGGGACAGATGGGACAGCACTAACTAGAGGGGATGAAAGAAGAGCTATAATGACCAGAGGTAGCCTGGGCTAAACCCTGCCCCCCACACAGGCCCAAAGGGGAGGGTCCATCAGAGGGTTAGAAACAGCCATGCGGTTTCTGTTTGCAGATGTGGCTCACTGCCCAGGATGTCCCTTGAGTGTGAGAGAACACCAGCTTCCTCTGGGGCGCCTGGGGAGCTCCTGGGAACTCTTCCACAAGCTCCACTGAGGGGCTCCTGCTCGAAAGCCTATATCCCCTCCTTCTGTCCAGGTGCTGGAGCAGGGGTACCTGCCCCATACAGGGCCGCTCTCACCACCAGAAAACCTATTTTGAGAAAGGAAACTGCTTAGTCAGGTAGCTGTAGAGGGGAAATAACCAAACCACCAGCAAGGTTTTTATGGTAAAAGGAAAGGCAGAGCCTTTAAATCTTCTTTGCTCATCTGTATACATGCCTTCAAAACACCGGGCCAGAAACTTTGGGAAAGTTAAGAAGTAGAGACAGAATAGCTAGGAAAACAAGTCAGCAGGGAGAGCCAGGGAGTAGGTCGTTTTAAGGCACAAGGTGTAGACGAGGCCCCTGCAGGACCAGCCCTAGAAATGGATGAGGGGTGAGATTATGCTAGGAAGAGCATGGGGGGAGGGGCTTTATAAATAAGAAATGTTTCACAACAATGCTGTGTAGTTCTGTATTCTGGAAACCACATTTTCAGAAACGATGTACTTGGATAAAAAAAGAAAAAAAAAACAGTTTTGTGCAGACCCAGAGGCTGGAAACACTGCAGCGCAGGGCTGGGTGAGTGTCAGTGCCAAGGGGACACCATTGAAGCCTGGGCAAAGGTTTCTAAAATTAGAAGCCACAGAGTCCTCTCCATGATGGACTGAAAGATGCAGAACACACCTTCAAACACCCACTAGTGTGTGCTCATACACACACACACACAAATAACAAAAAACACAAGTCCTGCTCAGAAGCCACCCCTGTCAAAATGTCACCAGCAGCATGAAAAGTCGGCAGTGCTCTGTGCTGCCTGGCATAGGGAGGGGGGAAGGGAGGGAAGGATCCTGCCACTATCCCTGCCACCTCTCTGGGTGAGGAGCAGTCACACACTCCCTCACCCAGCAGTTCCAGCCACCACTTTGTATCAAGAGCCTCCCAAGTCAGCTGCCTTTGTTTGCAATACGTTCCAGGGCCTCCTACCTACCAGTCTGGGTGCCCTTCAGCCCAACCCCTTGGAGTGAAAGCTCCATCTCCTTGGAGGGAAAGCAGCTCTTCCGGCAATTAAGCCCTCTAGGCCCCACTTCCCACCTTGCTGACTTCACTCAAGAGCTGCGTTATTCGATCACTTGGGAGGTTCCGAGTGGACACTCTGCTCTCAGCTCCCTCCCAACCAGGCTGGCAGCTCCAAGAGGACTTGAGTGAAGCTCTCAGCTAGGAGGAGCCCACATCCTCCTTAGATTTCAGGTCCTCAAACCCTGCAGGAGCCCTCGGTAAGCCCTGGTGCAGGCAGCTGGAAACCCTACCAAGGTGCTTAGCGACTGGTCCCCTGTGGGGCCAGCCTGCCTGGCTGATCGGTGATCGAGGTGACCCAAGTTCTCCATCAGAAAATTAAAAAAAGAAAGCAGCACCAGACTCCAAACAAGCCCCGCTCCTAACTTTAGGGAACTTCTCTCTTCAAGCAATCTAGACAGCAGCCGGCGGTTGGAAAAAGAGTTGACAGCAAAAGCCACAGGCTTTTATTTACAACCGCCCACTCCAGGCTCCGCGGGACCGAGCGACTGGCGCAGAGGTCGCGCCGGCTGCCCTCTGAGCACCCGGGGAGGCCCAGAGGCCGTCAGCAGCCGCGGGGACGCCGAGCCCCGGCAGGGCTGCGGGTCGCCCCGTGTCCCGCCGGCGTGGTGGGAGGAGAGCCAGGGCTGGCGGGACCGGGGCTACAGCGCACGAACGCACCGACGGAGGGCAGGGCCGGCGCAGCGCACGGAACCCCGCTCCTGCCTGCGCTCCCGGGTCCTCCCAGCGCGCCGGGCTCCCCGCCGTGCTGGGCGGCCGTGGGCCTCCGGAGACCCTCCGACCCTCCGACCCTCCGACCCTCCCGCCGGGCGCAGCGCCCTCCCCGCGGCGGAGCCCGGCCCCGCGGCCGCCCGGAGGCCGGCGCACTCACGTGTGGCCGCAGCTGCCGATGGCCACCGGCCGGTGGTACACCTCCAGGCAGATGGGGCAGCTGTACTGCGCCTCCAGGCCGCTGTCGCCGCCCGCGGGGCCCCCCGCTGGCTGGCGCTGCTGAGCCGAGGCCACCAGGCTGCGGAACATCGCCATCCCGGGGCCAGGCCCGCCGCCGCCGCCGCCGCCGCCGCTGTCCCGGCCGGCCGGGCCAGGACCGGCCCCCGCGTCACGGCCGCGACGGCGTCGCGCTGACGTCTCAGGGCGCACCCCGCCCCCGCGGGCGGCGAGGCACTGCGCGGCGGCGGCGGCCGGTGACGTCATCAGACCGCATCGGCGGCCGATGACGTCATCAGAGCGCGCCGGCCGCTGGCAGAGCCGCCGTCTGCAGCTCGCTGGGAAAGGCCATGTGCCAGGTGGGCGAGGACTACGGGGCGTCCGCGCCCGAGGTGCCGCCGCCGCCGCCGCCACGGGCTGGGTAAGCACCGGACGCCACCCCCGTCCCTGCGGCTCGCGGCGCCCCCAGCCGGCGGTCAGTCCCACCCTGCGGTCCCGGCCGCCGCGCTCCGGAAAGCCCCGCCTCGCAGCCCGGGCTCCCAGGAAGGCTGGACCGTGCGCCGCAGCACCTGGGAGAGCCTGTCAAACCCAGGGTGGGGCTCCCACTGCTCTCTCGCACCTCAAACTCTTGCATTCGGTGGGACAGCTCTGCCGCCGAGCATGCTGTCTTTACTGGAAGGGAAGTCGGCTTTCCTGTCGCTGTCACCTACCGACTCCCTGTCTCCCGTCCAGAACCACACAGAGCAAGCGGACTCTGCTGTCGGGCCAGCTCTGGAGAGATGAGAGGTGGCCTTTAGGTGCCCCCCTGAACTGGCTTTCACAGACCGGAATCCTCCAGGGCCCTTGGGGTTTTTTAAATTGGAAGTTTGGTTAAGTCACAAGCTGGTTTGCCTGTGTTCAGCTGCCCCCATGACCCCTCCCCTACACCAGGTTGGGGTGAGAAACGGGACCTCTTTCTGAAGTCTTTTGAGGGGGGGGGTGTAATGTGTTCTTGTTCTCTCTCCCCCCCCCCACCCCATGTCTCCAAAGCCGAGAGCTGAAGTGTGTGAAGTGCAAGGAAGGGCTGCCTGTGGTGGTGATTCGAGCAGGAGATGCCTTCTGCAGGTGAGGCCTGGAGGAGGAGAGGAGACCTTGGCAAAAGAGCTTGCTCAGAAGCTAGGATTGCCTTCATTTATGTGTGGGTACCAATCGCCCACCATTCAACTGTGGGTCAGGTGGCAGAAAGGTATATGATGGCACTTCTGCGGAAAGCTGGCAGAAAGAGTGAGTGAGGTGCAGGCGGGATAAGCGTTTCTGGGCAGTTAGAACCCACAGAAGGGCAAGTTGGAGCATCCCGGGATCTTGGGCAGGTGCTCCGGGTGATGCCTGTTGTACTTGTGAGGGACTGTAGAATGGAAGGTAGGCTCAGCCTTCCCCTGCTTCTGGGGGTCCTTTCTACAGGAGCAGAGACTTATTCTCAGAGGGGCCTGGCACCAGCAGGTTCTGTTTTATCTGAAGCTCTAGTGTGCTCCTGTCACATCACCTTTGAATCATAACTGTTCTGTGTCTGATCACTCCACTAGATTCACAGCTCCATTAGGGCAGGGAACTCCCCCAGAGAACTCCCCATTTTATCCCTATTAATTCCTGGTGATGTTACATGCTTTGTATGGCAAGTGAACATTTGTTGAATGAGTGATCAGCTCACATCTTTAAATTGGCCTCCAAGAGTGGAGTGGACTCTGCTTTCTAAAATGTTCCAAATAATAATAATAATAATAATAATAATAAACTGAAGGGACTGAATAAAATGTTTTCCAAAAACTTTCTTGTCCCTGAATATCTTTTGAGAGCTTAATATACTTGGTGTGTGCTTAGTAGGATGAGGTATATGCCACCAGAAAATACATTTTAGGCAAAAAAAAAAAAAGCCACTATTTTAATCACTTCAGAGCATCTGAAAATGATGATCCCTCCAGTCTGCTTGGAGAACTCACTGAGAAGAGGACAGACTGCAGCAGCTCTAGGCAAGGCCTGCTTCGAGGTCCGGAGATCCCCCCGTGCTTGCTCAGTTTGGGGAAAAGGCAGGAAGCTGACTTTCTGGTTGTAGATTTTGGCATGTTTCCTAGTGTTTGTGAGGATCGGCACATGGGGAAACCCTGGCCTGACCCAGAGGGAAGTATGGCTTCAGGAGCCTAGTGGTGCAGGGAGGACAGGCAATGGAGTAGCCACACCGTGATTTTCCCCCACCTCCTCACCCCCAGTGAGCAGGCGAAGTTGAGCACCTGTGTCTGCTGGGGAACCTCACCACAATTCCAACTTTCCTGGGAGTCACTTACTATGGCTGGTCACTTGGGGTCCCTCTAGCTCCAGCATTTTACAGTTCAACACTGAGTTGAGTTACCATCCTCAAAGGACCTGTGGGGTGTTTGGTTGGCTCATTATAAGGAGTTTCTGTTCAGTGTTGGGGGGATAGTTGAGCAAGAAAAAGGAAGCAGACAGTGCATAGCCCCAGGGCTGGGGCAGTTTTGGAGGTACAGTGTTGCCTCCTCTGTTCAGGGTGCTGTTCTCCACGCTGGCTGCCAGGAGAGCTTTAAAAAGCAGATGCCTGGGCCTCAGCCCAATATCCTGTGATGTAGTTAGTGATTCTAAAGCGCAGTCAAGGCTGACCACCTCTGACCAGTGAGCCCGAGAATCAGCTGGACGTTTTACCAAGAACACAGGTTCCGGGACCTCCCTGGAAGCTCTGATCTGTGGATTTGGGGAAGAGCCCAGGATTCTGCATTCCCAGGAGCTTCCTGGGCATTTCTGGCCCCAGCGGGATGAGAGTACCAGAGGAGGGCCGTGTGGAACTTCAGGCCTCTGGGCCCCTGCAGCCTTCTCAGTGTTTCCCCTTCACCCCAAGAGGTGGTGCTTCTCTCCGTGGGGGTCCTGGAAGGGGCCATCACTGCTTAGGGAAGGGCTGGGTGACCTTGTCCTGCACCTGCCTATGTCCATCTGTTCCACCAGCTGGGCCTTTCTGAGCGCCTGCCTGTAGTGGCACCAGGCTCCTGGCCCTTCGGGCATCGGTTCACACTAGTAAGGGTTATAGGGGTGATGCAGGTGGGCCTTCGCATGTGGTATGAGACTCATCCTGAGGCAACCATACGTGGTGAGAACCCCTCCATGCTGACCTGGGGCAGAGCCTCACTGTCAAGATGCTTCTTTTAAAGATGGAAGTTAGTACGAGAAGGAAGGTAACTGAGCAAGCATCAGGCTGCCACCCTGCAGAGGCCAGTATTGGCTTCCCTCTCTTGGCAAGGAGGGCAAGCTGAGCCATGTGACTGCAGCCAGTGGTGGTTTGTGTTGCAGGGACTGTTTCAAGGCATTCTACGTTCACAAGTTCAGAGCTGTGCTTGGGAAGAACCGGCTGATCTTTCCAGGAGAGAAGGTAGAGTGTGGGGTGACTCCTCCTTGGAGTCCCTGACTGGGCAGCCTGTCCCAGCTGCATCCTGCCAGCTCCTCCCGCTGTCCTGTGCCTGGGCTCTGAGAATGGACCCATGTCAGGATATCCATAGTGGAGGGGGTGGAGGGGTATTTTCATGTTGGAGATGTGGTGCCCTCCAGCCCTGTTCCTTCTTTCTCAGGTGCTCCTGGCGTGGTCTGGGGGGCCTTCATCTAGCTCCATGATCTGGCAGGTCCTTGAGGTGCGTCTCCACACTGTTCTCCTGTGCTCGGGCCACCGCCCAACTGAGCTTGAAAGGGGAGGGCCAGCACCAAGGGGCTCTTGTTTAGAATTAGAGAGAGCAGCCCTGGAGGGTTCCTGGATGTGTATTCAAGAGGTGCACAACCCAGGAGCTGCGTCCGGAGTGCCCAGCTATGTCCCAGTTTAGCACTCTGTCCGTTTTCTCTATAGCGAAGTAATCACTGGGAAAAGAATGTCCTGGGGGCACAGCAAGGCATCATCACTCAAGGTGCCCTGAAGCCATGGGCCTTCTCTCATTCTGGGAGTGTGTCTGGGACCAGACGTTGGGATAGAAGTAGGTGTCTGGGGAGACAGAAAGTGGTTTGGCCCTGCCAAACCCTGGCAAGGGATTTTACTTGAGCTTCCCTGAGAAGTTTCAGAGAATGGGAGGCAAGGGGAGGGATGCTGCCAGGGGAAGCTGTGTTGGGGAAGAAGACAGCTTATGTCAAGGTGGGGAGGGGAGAAGAAGGAGGGGTGCTGGTTGTGTTGGCTTGCCCGGATCACATGTGGGGGCAGTTACGGTTACTCTCCATGGTGCTGGGCACTGTGGAGGCTTTGGCTAGGGGGTGGGACACACATGACCTGCATTGCCTGTGAGGGGTGTAGACCAGAGGGACTGGGGACAAGGTCGCAGCCATGGGGTGGTTTGAATGGGATCCTGGGAGATGCCCAGAGCTCGAGTGGGGTGTGTCTGCTTTCACTTTTATGTCCCCTAAACCTGGCCAGAGGATCTGAGAGAAGCGCCTGCTCCCCAGATGTTTGTCCAGCATGTGGTGCTGCCCTTCCATATGAGCAGCAATTTATTGCTTTTATCCTATAGTCCTGTTCCATGCTGAGCAGCCAGAGGAGCTGGGGTAGGGGACATGGATGGCCATGTGGTTCCAGCTGCTTCTCAGGGCATTGCCAGGGCATTGCTTCTCAGGGGCAGACTGGGGACGGCAGGTTTTACAAGGAAGAGTGCAGACACCAGGCAGTTTGAAGTGAGTCAGGCTTCCGTCTGCAGCCTCTCCACTACAGGTGGGGGTCCCTGCCCCTTACAGAGCAGGGTCTCCGTAGGGAAAGCGTCCTGTGGTTCTAGCCGTGAGTCTGAGGCCAGTCCCTTCCCCTCTCCAGGGCCTGAGTCGAGATTCTGCCAAAAGACTGCGTTTTGTGCCAGGGGTTGTCTACGTTGATGGTATGTGTGGCCTTTTTTCTCTCCAAGATCCCAACCACTTGGGGCAGGCCCCCTGAAACAGCTGGCCCTGTGCTCACACCCAGGCCCTGGAGACAGTGCACATTTCCACCAACAGATGGCACTGCTGTTGTCATGTCAGACCATCAGAGAGTCGGGCAGGAGTGTCGGCCTGGCCTCCTCTGGGGGATCGAGGGCACTGAGTGAGAACGTTGAGTTCACTACCCAAGGGGCTGGATGCTAACCTGCCCCACCTCCCCTCCCCACCTCGTCCCTCAGTCACTACAGAGAACCCCCTACCCACTCTGAAAATGCTCCTCCAAGGAGATTTGCAGTCTGTGGTTTCTAAAGACGCTGCTTCTCTGCAGAGCACAGGATCGAGGGATCTCATGTGTTGGCCTGTCTTGCCTGGGCTCCTCTCCTAAAAGCTATGACTCCTTTCTTTCCGCCTTTTCCAGAGGGAGCAGTCTGTGGACAGAGCCCGGAGGACAGAGCCAAAACCCTAGCTGAGATAAAGCTGATCCTACAGACAGTTGGTTTTCCCTGGCACATTGTTGCCTTAGAAGAGGTATGTGGGCCCACCCCTGAGAAGGATCTCTAGAGGTGCCCGCTGGGATGCCAGAAACAGTGCATGCCCACTTATTGGGGCCAGGCTGCGGGCCCCTTGCCTGGGCTGTGCCTCAGTATGCACAGCAGTGGGCCTGAGCTTTATACACCTTCTCCACCCTCCCCTGCCCTGCAAGGTGTTCAGCCTGCCGCCCTCCGTGCTTCGCTGCTTTGCCCAGGAGCCCTCAGGGACCAAGGGGGCCTACAAGGCGGCTGTGGACAGCTTCCTCCAGCAGCAGCATGCACCAGCCGAAGGGGAGGAGCAGGTGAGCCAGCCTGGCTCCCAGGACCCCCAGAGCCCAGCTGGGCTACCCACAGCTGCCCAGACCGAGGCTCAGCCACCCACAGCTGCCCAGACCGAGGCTCAGCCACCCGCAGCTGCCCAGACCGAGGCTCAGCCACCCACAGCTGCCCAGACCGAGGCTCAGCCACCCGCAGCTGCCCAGACCGAGGCTCCACCCACAGCTGCCCAGACCGGGGCTCAGCCACCCACAGCTGCCCACACCGAGGCTCAGCCACCCACAGCTGCCCAGACCGAGGCTTTATCTAGACTCTTCAACTCAGTGAAGACACTGACAGCCAAGGAGGAGCTTCTTCAGACCCTGCGGTGAGCCTCCTCCCGCCCCCCAGGTCCTGGCCCTGCCCTGCCTGTGTCTGAGATCCCTTGCCCTGCTCTGCAGAACCCACTTGATTCTGCATGTAGCCCGGACCCATGGCTACTCCAAGGTGATGACGGGGGACAGCTGTACCCGCCTGGCCATCAAGCTCATGACTAGCCTGGCGCTGGGGAGAGGGGCCTTCCTGGCCTGGGACACGGTACTCGGGTGGGGGGGCAGGCTGCCCTGGGGCCCCTCCCACCCTCACTCTTTAGGCCCCTTCACTTGAAAGTAACATCTTGTGAATCAGTCTTGGGGGTCTTCCTCAGGGAGGGAGGAGCCTGACTTGACACCCCTCAGCCCCCCAGCTGGCGGGGAAGGAGGGAGTTATAACCCTGTCAGCAAGGTACAGGGAAGAACGTACCTCCTCGCCCTCCCAGGGCTTCTCTGACGAGAGGCATGGCGACGTGGTGGTGGTACGGCCCATGCGTGACCACACACTGAAGGAGGTCGCCTTCTACAACCGCTTGTTTGCCGTGCCCTCCGTCTTCACTCCAGCTATCGACACCAAGGTAACCTGTGGGACAGGGCAGGGGCTGCTGGCACATTGCTGGCAGCCTAAGCTGTGCCACACCAGCCCTCTAGCTTCAGTGCTTGGCCCCTGGTACCATAGTGGTGTCCCTGTGCCATAGTGGAGTCCCTCTGTCCCCCAGCATCCTTGGAGCATATACAGGGTATCCCTTGGAGTTGGGAGGACAGGCTGGTGCCTTTGAGGGGGAGGGGCTTTTGTTTCTGGGAAGGCGAGGTGCCCAGCTTGGGGGGAGAGTGGTCATGGACATGGGGAAGGGGATGATGGAGGGGCAGAATAACCTTTGTCAGAAATACTTAAAACTTTGACAAAATTTTTTTATTTTGGTGTTTCTTTGTTAATACTCATCCGAGGATATTTTTTTTCATTAATTTTTATTGAGAGTGGAAGGGAGCGTGTGAGAGAGAAGCATTGTTGTGAAAGAGACACATTGATTGGTTGCCTCCCACACACACCCAAATTGAGTGAGGCAGGGTGGGAGGGAACTCACAACCCAGGTATGTGCCCTTTGACCAGGAATTGAACTGGCAACACTTTGGTCATTGACTTCAGAGGGAAAGGGAGAAGGAGAGAGAGAGAGAAACATCAGTGATGAGAGAGAATCATGTATCAGCTGCCTCCTCCCATGTCCCACACTGGGGATTAGTCTGCAACCCGGGCATGTGACCTGACCAGGAATTGAACGGTGACCTCCTGGTTTATAGGTCAGTGCTCAACCACTGAGCCACACTGGTCAGGCCATAATTTAATTTAAAAAAATATATATTTTATTGATTTTTTTACAGAGAGGGAGGGAGAGAGAGAGAAGCATTGATGAGAGAGACATCGATCAGCTGCCTCCTGCATGCTCCCCACTGGGGATGTGCCCACATCCAAGGTACATGCTCTTGACCAGAATTGAACCTGGGACCCTTCAGTCCACAAGCCGACGCTCTATCCACTGAGCCAAACTGGTTTCTGCCATAATTTAATTTTTAATAATGGCTGTGTTTAGCATCAGGGATACTATAGAAGTGTGTGCGCCTGATTCACTCCAGTCCCAACATGGCAGACTCTCAGGAGTTGACAGTGTGGAGAAACCCCTGGCCCTGTGGCCAGGCCTGGGGCTGCTCCTCTGTACCAGGGCCACTCCAGCCCATCTGATTGTCCCTAGGCCCCTGAAAAGTCCAGCATCCATCGGCTTATGGAAGCCTTCATGCTCAGGTTGCAGGCCCAGTTCCCCTCCACAGTCAGCACTGTGTACAGGTGTGTGTTTGTGCCGTGGAGTGGGGGTGAGGGTGGGGATGGGGGTGGGGGTGGGAGGGTAGGCACTGAGTTAACCACCCTAAGGCTCAGACCAGGCAGGAGCAAGGCTCTGGTTAACCGGTGGTGCCTCTGTGCGCTGTTCTCCCACTTCCAGGACGAGTGAGAAGCTGGTCAAGGCCCCAAGGGATGGCAGTGCTGGTGGCCCCCCAGGCCCCTGCTGCCTGCTCTGCATGTGTGCACTGGACATCGACACTGCTGGTCTGTGCTGAATGTTCTCGGGGTTCTTGGGTGGAAGGGGTACCGGTGAGTGGGTATTGGGGTTTACCAGTCCTGAGGTCCCCTCAGTTCATTTCTGCTTGCAGATAGTGCCACAGCTTTTGGGGCCCAGACCTCACATCTCTCCCAGATGCAGCCCTCCACCTCACCAGCTGAGGCACCCACAACACCCTGCTGCTCTGCAGGGGTGGGCAGGGTCCAGGGCTGTTGCCGGGGGGCGGAGCCCTGCGGGAGGTGAGTCTCTTTCCTGACCCACCCCACCCCATGGCTGGTCCCTTGCAGCTACACAGAGGGTGGTGGTGCACCCTGGGGCCAAGCCTTCCAGCCCTGCACTGAGGGGCCAAGGCCAGGCACACAGGTCCAGCTCTGCTCTCACAGGGAGGACCCCCGCGCCCATGTCATTGAGCAGCTGTGCTACGGGTGCCGTGTGAACATGAAGGACTTGGTGTGTGGATGCCTGCCTTGTGTTGATGATAGGGGAGGCTCTCCCACTCCTGGGGGGAGGGGGCAAGTTGGCACTGGCTTAGCTTTGTGCTACGCAGCCCATCACTCATGCCGGCTCTCTGTTGCAGCCTTCCTTGGACCCCCTGCCACCCTACATCCTGACTGAGGCCCAGCTCCGTAGTCAGAGGTACTGGTACCGGTTGTGCTGGGAGCCCTGGGAGGGGTCCTTCTGGGATGTGAGCACCTTTGGGCTGACTCCCACTGTGTGGCTTCCCCCAGGGCCTCGGTCTTACAGGAGATCCAGGAGTATCTGATAGACAGTGATGATGAGGCGCAGACTGGTGAGAGCTGAGCCTCAGAACAGACCCCCGGGACCACCTGGCCTGACCTCTGCCATGCTGGAGCAGGACACAGGGATGGGCAGACGGCGTGCTATCATCCATTTGTATAAATAAAAATGTTTTAATTAAAAAACTCTACAGTACGTGTGGAGAAAGGAGGGCTGGGCCCCTGGCCCATTGTGTCTGGCACTGGGCCCTGCAGGGATGGCGGAAAGGGACAGCAGGTCCTGCGCTGGTCCGTGGAGGGGCCACAGCTTCCTTCTGTCAGCAGCATCAGGGCTCAGTAGGCCAGGAGGACCTGTCACAGCTGGTGGCCCGGGACTGGGCTTTCTGCTCCTGTGGCCTGAGGAGCAGCGCCCTCCTTCCTACCACGCCGGCTCCTTCATTCACGGTGCACATGGAGCCTGGCTCCTACTCCTTCTCGCGGGTCCACTTGATCATGGTCTCCGGTGAGCGGTAGAGGAAGATGAGCTTGGCGTATAGCTCCTCTTCCAGCTCCAGCTCCTGCGTCTCCCGCACCAGGAAGATGTCCTGGCAGAGCTTGAGGATTCGGTCCACACACGGCAGCTCCTCGAACATGATGGAGTGTGAGATCTCACTGAAGAAGCCACGCACAAATTTGCCGATGACCAGCACGATGGACACATAGAGCCCCATGATCCTGTCAAGCAAGTGCGAGTGAGTCCTGGGGGGCTGCTACCCACAGCCGCACCCCAGCCCCCAGGCCCACGTCACTGCACACTCACCCGTAGCCAGCCAGGAAGCCCAGGCTGGGTGGGCTGACCTTGTCGTTGAAGATGACCATGGGCAGCAGGTTGCAGTCAGCCTGGCAGTCCTGCAGCTCAATGACCCACCACTCAAGGAAGCCAGCAGCCCCTGAGCCCACGCGCTCCCTCCGCAGCTGGATGCGCACGCCGAGGTAGTCCGCCTCCTCGTCTGGGTCATAGTGGGTGAGACTGTCAGGCCACCGCCCTCTCCCAGGGCAGAAGCCATGGCCTAGGACCACCCTTCCCCAAACACTCACTGGGCTGCAGCTGCTTCACGGGGTTGGCTTCAGGCCCGTTGGGGGCACGGATGTACTTGGGGAAGAGGTTAGGGATGACCCTGTGGGGAGGGATCCAGTGGGTCAGGTCCGGCCCAGCCTTCCTGGTGCCCCCAGCCCTTGGGTCGCCACTCACACTGACTGGTCCGAGGTGCCCTCCAGCAGGTTGGCCAGCTGCCGCCGCTCAGTGCTATTGGGGGCCAGGTCCAGGGTGTGCTTCTCGTTGGTGTACTCCACAGTGCCTCCCTTGGCCAGGTCCCTGCAAGCAGGGGTGCAGCGTGACCCACTGAGGCGTGTCTACCATCCAGGCCCCACCCGAGCCCAGGACATACAGACCTCTGGAAGTTCCAGGTGAAGCGCAGGGTGATGTCGGCAGTGCCATTGTACAGCTCCCGCTTCATCTGGGCCCTGCTTGGCGGGCTGATGCGCCACAGAGCCCCGGAGCTGCCCTCAATCTGCGCCGTGACGATGTCCTCAGGGCTGTACTGGCTGATGAACTGCATGGCCAGCTGAGCACGAGACAGCACCTCAGTGGGTTGAGGCCAAGCCATGCCCTTCCCCCACCTCCCAAAGCCGTCCCTTCTCTGCCAGGCAGATGCAATGTGGGGGGCTGCTCACCGGGTGGGGGTCAAACTGCCTGGACAGCTCCTCATAGTCCTCTTGTGTGAAGGGCACGATGGATGGCTGCTGGGCACTCATGGTGAACAGGGGCTGAGGGTGGAAACAGGGTGACATGGTGCCGGAGAGCCTCCCTGACTCCCCAGGTTGCCAGCATGCAGGCCGGGTTCAGCCCAGTCCATGAGGACAATAAAAGGGAGAGCGGGAATTGGGGCTGCCTGGCCAGAGCCCTCAGTGTGCAGCTGAGTTTGCACCTGTACTGCTTCCCGTGGCTGGAGAAGGTGGCTGCTCACCTCGTAGCCCCCCAGTTTGAGGGTGACAGTGACATCAATGGGCTGGTTGACAACGCCTACAACGGAGCGCACCAGAGACATGAAAAGCAGGGGGAACCAGATGATGGCCACGAGGAACAGGATTATAAGTCCGCCCATGCCGTATTTAACAATCTTCTTCTTCTTCTGCCCCTTGGGCTGTGGGTATTTCTGGTGGGGGGATAGGGTACGGGTCAACTGCTCAGCTCCACCTTCCCAGTGCCCAGCCTTGTGCAGGCCTCCATCCCTGCTCCCTAGCCACAAGCGCTGTCTCAGACCCTCCACACCCCACCATTCCATCCTCAAAGCCATGGTCTTGAGCTCACCCCATGGACCCATAAAGTCAAGCCTTATCTGAACAAACTGCAGAGCTAGAGCAGCTAAGTCTGTGCTGCTGGACAGGACAGAGATCAGTGGAGAGATGATGAGCCCCAAAACAAAACCCACTCATGGAGACAGGTGCCAACCACTCAGCAGGAAAAGGACAGCCTTTTCAACAAATGGATGCCCACATGCAAAAGAATAAAGGTGGACCCTTAACTAACACCATATGCAAAAATTAAGACCTAAATCACTGAAACTTTCCAGGGCAAATCTTTGTACCTTATATGTGGCTAAATATCCTCAGATCTAATACCAAGAGCACAAGCAACTAAAGAAAAAATTTAGACATTATGAAAATAGACTGATGTGCTCCCAAGGACACCCTCAAAAAAGGAAAAAGTCAACCACAGAATGAAGGAAATACTTGCAAATTGCCTATCTGATAGAGTCTAGTATCCGGAATATCTATGGAAATCTTTCACCTCAGTAAAAGGTGTAAATGTGCCACCTTTTGTTTATCCAACAGTTGCTTAACCCAAGGAAAAAACGGGCAAAGGTTTTGAAAAAACACTCTCCAAAGAAGATAGACATGGCAAATAAGCACAGGAAAAGATGCTTATCATTAGCCAATAGGGAAATGCAAAATCAAAACCACAGGGATGGATAAAAAATGCCAGACAAGGAGGATTAGCAAGGAAGTGGAGGAGCAGTGAGACTGAAATGGAGCAGTCACCATGGAAAACAACTCGAGATTGAAACCTAGAGTTACCTCATGGCCCAGCAATCCCCACTTCTCTCCAGGAGAAATGGAAACTTGTGTTCAGAGTCTTAAGTGTGAATATCCATAGCAGCATTTTTTATTATAAAAACAAACCCAAATGTCTATCACCATTTGGAACTACTGAATAAATAAAAGATGGCATGAACTATAACCACAGATAGACCTAGCACTAACCCTAACACTAGGCTTAGTCCTAACCCCATGGTCGGCAAACTGTGGCTCGTGAGCCACATGCCGCTCTTTGGCCCCTGGAGTGTGGCTCTTCCACAAAATACCACGGCCTGGGCGAGTCTACTTTGAAGAAGGGGCATTAGAAGAAGTTTACTTTTAAAAAATTTGGCTCTCAAAAGAAATTTCAATTGTAATGTTGGTATTTGGCTCTGTTGACTAATGAGTTTGCCAACCACTGCCCTAACCCAACACTATCAGTAACATTAGCCCTAGCCCTACCCCTAACACTTTTACCTAGTCCTAACTCTATCCCTACCTTTAAACCTAACCCTAGCCCTACCCGTAACTCCTAACAAACAAAAAGTTAAACTATTCAGCCATAAAAAGAATTGTGACACATCCTACAGTATGGATAAACTATGGTAATAAGCCACACTGATTTCATTTATACGAAACTAGTGGCCTGGTGCACAAAATTCATGCACATTAAAAGGGGATTAATTAGAGGGAATATTTTAATGTTGCTACTTGCCCTTTCTCTATAAAAGTGTCAGAGGTGAAAGAAAATTAGTAAAATGATACGAAAATCTCCCTCCTGTCAGAGTCTGGGGCACACTGCAGACCCAGAGTCAAGTCCTTGCCCACCTGCATGTACTTCAAAATCATAGGAGACCCAGACCCAGCAGGCCCCACCCCCGTCAAGCCCCTCCAGACGAAGATTGCAGCCTCAGGTTATGCTGTTCAGTTGTTACATGACATATTATCCTATTATTAGATAGACTAGAGGCCTGGGGCACAAAACTCGTGAACTTGGGGGAGAGGGGGTCCCCCGGCCCAGCCTGTACCCTCTCACAGTCCAGAAGCTCTCAGGGGATGTCCGACTGACAGCTTGGGTCTGCTCCCTGTTGTCAGTCAGACATCCACTGCTGCTGCATTTACCAGCTGTGAGCCCCACTTCTGGCTGAGTGGCACTCCCCCTGTGGGAGCACACTGACCACCAGGGGGCAGTTCCGGCATTGAGCATCTGCCCCCTGGTGATCAGTGTGCATCATAGTGACCGGCCCTTCGGCTGTTCAGTGTATATTAGCCTTTTATTACATAGGGTGTCCAGAACAGGCAAATCTATAAAGTAAGTGGTAGCTGTCAGGAGCTGGGCAACGAGGGGATGGACAGTGACTGTTAATGGGTATGATGAGCATGTTCTGACATTGTGATGATGGATGCATGACTCCAAACATACTGAACCACTAAGTTGTACACTTTATATGGACAAATCTTGTGTATGAATTCTCTCTGTAAAACTGCTAAAAAGAACAAAAATTCAGCTAACATTATGGCAGGCATATTCTACTGTGCAGTTTGTTCAGGCCACTGCCAACTGCCTGCCCCTAACGGCAGAGTTCACGATCCCCTCTCTAAGAAGCCCTTCTGGCTGCCAGGGAGAGTTCTAGAAATGCTCTCTGGCCCACAGCGGCTCTCTGGCCTCCCTGGCAAAGCCAAAGGAAGGGCTGCCAGTGTTTGGTTCTTGCAGTTCCCGCCGGCCCCAATGGGGAATGACCAGTGTCCCCTCTCTACCCTCGCCTTGGGCCCAGGCACCTTTTCTGTCTCTCGGCTGCACTTGATGATGAAGATGTTGGCATAGATGTCCTCCACACACATCCAGTTGGACAGGGACAGCGTGGTGTCTGTCCAAACCCAGTCCATTACGGCCCGCAGCTCCACCAGGAACGGCACCAGCCGGAACCTACCCAAGATGGGGTACCCATCAGGAGGAGGGGCTGAGGGAGGAGCCTTGACCCCCCCTTGGGCCGGCCCACACTTACCCCTGGAAGAGGAAGAGGTTGAGGTGGTTGTACTTCTTGGTGAGGAAGTTGCCAAGGATGCGGGTGGGGTAGCCACAGCGAATCTGGTAGGCGGACAGGGCAAAGTAGATGCACTTCACAAAGTACCACAGCTGGGCCACTGCATTCTGGCTGAACATCCTAGATGGGACAGGAAGCTCAGATTAGGGCACCACCCGAGGCCAGTACCCTAGAGCCCCCAAGCCCCTGGACCCAAATGCAGCCCTGCCAGGCGTCACAAAGCAAAGCATGCCTCTGCAGGCTGAGCCTGACCCGGCAGCACCCACCTCTCCGTGACAGCGGGCAGGATGAAGAACATCCAGACGTGGATGGCCAGCACCAGGACGACCTGGAAGGCCAGCTTGCCCAGCACGGTCTTGCGCAGGTAGAGGGCTCGGTCGATGACCATAGTGCTGAACTGGATCAGCAGCATGACCAGGAAGGCCTCGGGGACTTGATCATCCGACAGGGAGGACGTGATGTCCGTAGCCGCTGAGTGTTTCTGTGCCCAGGAAAGGAAGGAAGGGTCAGGGAGAGCCGGGGTGGCTGCTGGGCTCTGCACTCACGGGGGCCCCTGAGCCCAGCTCACCCCAAAGGCCCAAAAGCCAAAGATGATGATGATGAAGTCGACCACATCCGCCAGGAACATGGGGGCATAGACGTCGGTGGCTGCACGGTACTTGGTGTGCAGGATGTCGTGGAAGAAACACCGCAGGGGCCGGTACACGCTCTGGGCCCTGCGGGCAGGCAGCAGGGAGCTCAGCCCAGGACCACCTTGGTTGCTCCCACCCACCCCTCCCCTAGGCCGCTCCCGGGTGGGTCACTCACAGGGAGAGGCAGAAGGTCTGCAGCCGGATGCCCACCGCCCTCACTCTTTCCCGGGGACGACTCCGCCTCCTCTGTCCCCCAGAGGTGGCCGCTGCCTCCTCCTCCTCCTCAGTCTCGGCTTCTGTGGGGGAGTAGTCACCACTGAGTGGACTGAGGCCTAGTTCAGCCCCTGACCAACCCGAGAGCCATCATCCCATTTCACAGACCAGCAGACTAAGCACAGGGCCCTCCCAGCGTCACCAGCAGTGGGCCCCTGGGGCTGCATCCTCGGGGCACAGAGGGTGTGTTTGGAACCTGGCTGGGGTGGTGACTGCAATGTGAGAGCTGGGCGGGCTGGGGTGGTTGCGAGTTGACAGGGACATGTACCGATGGCTGCCGGGCCTCTGGGTTCTGCACGCTCCTTCCTCCTCTTCCTGAAACGCAGACCAGTGCGCTTCGTGTCGTGGGGCTTGAGCTCCACATGTGGCTCCGAGTGCGCATCTCTCGCTTCTACTTGGATGTCATCCTCGGTGGTGGCCCCAGCCACGCCCAGCTCCTCCGGGGGCCCTGTGCCCTCCTCAGTCTGGAGTCCCAGCAGGGCTGGCTCCTCCTCAGGCTCCTCTTTCCCAGGGCCCCCATCAGGCTCCTTGGAGAGCGGGTCCTCCTCATGGTCCCAGAGGCCATAGCACTGTGGAGGGAAGGCAGGAAGGAAGGAAGGAAGGAAAGAAGAAGGAAGGCAGGAAGGAGGGCCTTGTGGAGGCAGGCATTGGACCAGGCAGGATGGCCAGCCCACCCTGGGGCCCACGGTATGTAGCTTCGCCTCCTGGCACAGGATGGCTGAGAGGTGCCTGCCCGCTGCCCGCCTGCCCTCGCGCCTGGCACTCACCAGCAGCTGGGAGCGATGGAAGAAGAGGGCCAGCAGCTGCACCAGGTCGTACTTGATGTAGCTGTCGGTCTTCTCCAGGCCCAGGATGCGAGGCGGGAAGTAGGGCTTGTTCTCATAGCGCCGCAGCACCGTGTGGCTGTTCCAGGGGAAGAAGCCAAACTGGAACAGGTACTTGGTGACCACCATGACCTGCGGGGCAGGGGGCTCAGCATGGTGGTGGCGGGGGGCGGGGGCGGGGGCGGGCCCACCCCTCCCACCCCTCCCACCCTTCCCACCCCTCCCACCCCTCCCACCCCCGAGGCCGCTGCCCACCTCGGTGAAGACGATGGCCGTCATCCAGAAGCGCTTGCTGGGCCGCGGGATGGACAGCATGGCCCACAAGAAGACCAGCACGGGCAGCACAAGGGAAGTGGCCGAGGCGGTGACCATATGGTTGAGAACGATGATGAAATAGCAGAGCAGCTCGGAGTGGGCAGCCACGCACTGGTACACGGCCTGCAGCAGCCGCAGCGCCCGGCCCTGCCCGGCCTCGAACTGCTCCGCCTCCTCCAGCTCTGGGATGCGCAGGCACCTGCAGGGCCCACGTTCAGGCGGGTTCCGGCCCCAGGCCTCGGCCCACCTGCCCCCAGTCGTCCCATCAGCCTCCTCTCCCTCGCACACACCTGTCAAGGAGCAGCTCACTGGCTGTGCGCATCCGGGTCCGAGTGCTGGCGGGAAGCTCTCGGGAGCCGTGCAGAGAAGCTCTGGGCTCCGTGACCAGCTCCTCGCTGCCACTGCGGGTGTTGTAGCCAGTGCTCAGGGGGCTCCCGGGCTCCTCGGGCGTGCTGCTTATTGGCTCTTCTGCCCCCAGCCCGCTGTGGGAGGGGAGCTGGTCACAGACGGCAGGACGGCCTCCAGGTCCCCGGTGGACAGAGGCTGGGAGGCTGTGTGCGCCTGGCTCGAGGCCTGAGAGCAGGCCGGATGCAGTGGGTACTGGATTCCACTTGAGCCCCTGTGGCCCGCACCTACCTCGAAGCTGTGCTGGGCACATCACGTGCCTCCGAGGGGCCTGATGGCGTGGCCTCGGCTTCACTTGAGTACAGCTGGTCCAGGACTCCCCTGTGCACCTCTCTACCCTGCAGGGCACATAAGGGGGCTAGGGCAGTGGAGGTGGGGGAGGTGAGGGTGGGGCAGGCACAGGGATAGGGTAGTGTGGTAGGGCATGGTGACAGGGGTGGGGGGGTGATGGGATTGGGGTAGGGTGGCACCCACTCTGAGTAGCTCCTGTGTGAGCAGGTAGCGCTCAGCACGCAGCACGTTACTCATGGCGCGGTGGTGCCGCGTGAAGGTGTGCAGCCAGCGCGTCAGCCCGTCCACCAGCGCCTGGCCCAGCACCCACAGGAACTGCATGGTGCTCAGCACCCGCTGCATCACATGGCTCCGGCCTGCGGGGAGGGGATTGGCGGGAGGGTCCTGGAGGGGCAGCCCGCGTGAGAACCCCAACCCCAATCCCCCAGGGCCCGCGTACCTGCCACCTCATCTTCAGGGCCCTCTGCCAACTCCACCTCTGGACCCGGGCCGTCTCCTGGGCATAAGGGAGCTGGTCAGCACCTTGTAGCCCTACATTCCCCAGCCCCCTACCCACACTCAGCCCGACTCACCCACAGGCAGCTGGGCCTGCTCCTGCTCCTGCTCCTGCCGCCGCCGCCTCAGCACCGTCTGGGCGTTGGTCACCCAGGCCTGGTACGCCATCTGCAGGACAGGCCCCGGTTAGCACCCTGCTTCCCAGGCCCAGTGGCACTGGGCTCACCTCTGAGCTCCCGAGGAAGAGGAGGAGCCAAGGGTCAGCATAGCTGGGGACCTGCAGCCTGCGCCGGGAGGAAGTGGGCACCACAGGGCTGTTGTGGGCGGAAAGGGCAGTCTGCACAGCCCGCTCGGGACTTCACGGTTCTCACTCAGCACCCAGGTCTCAGGCCAGAACCAGGGACCCAAAGGTGGGCAAGAGGCTCCTGGCTCAGAAGACAGATGTGTGACCAGCAAACCTGATGAGCCCTCTTGAAGGCCAGGCCGCCGGGGGCCACCACAGGCCTGGGGGTCAGAGTGGCACCGCAGGAGCAGATGGGCAGAGGCACAGAGCTGCCATGACCTCTGGTCCCCACAGACTGTTGTCTCGTCTGACTGGTAGACTCCGGAGATCGGAATGGGGCTGGGCAGGTCCCCAGGCCTGGGGGCATCTGTCCTTCCTGTGCTGGCCTGGCCCAGGGGCTCCACGGACAGGGAAGGCGGCCAGGGGACCCTCCCACCTCACCTGGAAGGCACTCTGTGCCGATGGCCTGGGGTCCTCGGGCTGGGCCTCCTCCTCCTCCTCACTGTCCGACTCAAACAGGACATAGTCCCCAGAGTGGATGACTGTGGGCAGCGGTAGGGGGAGGGGGGTTTGAGCTGGCCTCCCCCACATGGGGTTGGCCTCTGCAAGACTCTCAAGTTCGTGGGTTTGGGGGGGGGGGCAGTAACAGTCCTGGCTGTGCTGCCCAGCTTGGGTTCCCTCAGCATCCTGTGACCCCAGGGGCCAAGGCCCGCATGCCCCCCCCTTTCCCCCCAGGAACAGCTTCCGTGGTTGGAGACTGGGAGCAGCAGACTAGAGGACGGAGGCGCATGCACAGGACACAGGCCAGAGTGGCGGCACGAGACCAGACTGGACAAGAGGAACACAGGGAGCGGGGCCAGGAAAAGAGGGGCTGGGAGTGGGCAGTGATAATTCAGACTCCGGAATCCCCGAGTGATAAACCGCAGAGCCCGTGGTGTGGTGGGGGGCCCAGTCCTTCGTTACTGCACGGCCCGCACCTAGGCTGCAGGTCAGTATGGGCAGGCTGTACGCCCCAAAGGCGGTAGCAGCTGAGAGTGGGGGGAGGGGGAGGGTACCCAACACACAGCGGCTTGAGAGAGTGGTCATGGCAGGCAGGCGGGGGCGGTACCTGTGGCGTGGTCCAGCCAGGGCCGCCACCACTGTGTCCGTGGTGGGGAGGAGCCCCCTGGACTGCTGGAACCTGTGAAGGGGAGGGGGTGGCGAGCATGAGCCAGCAGGGAGAGTCACGGAGAATGA
>PVJN01031818.1:0-24580 GCA_004026805.1 Lasiurus borealis | reverse complement strand
GCAAGAAGGAGAGGGCACTAGGAACAGGGTAAGTAAGGCTCACAGATGTGAAGTCATTAGACATAAACTGTAGCTGGAAAGTGGTGCAGCTGGGATGTGAATCGGGTTTGTCAGCTTCATTTTGGAGGTCCTGACTGAGTTTTAATGGCTAGTGTCTTGCCCCAAGTGAGGGGGCATTAAAGCAGTGTGCTCCCCAGGGCTGGCATCAGTTAAAATCGCAGCTTCTTGGCCCTTATCACAGTTCTTCCAAATCAAAATCTCTTGCCAGGGGAACTATCTGAGGTGATACTTAAGTGCTTGCCATCTGTCAGAGTCATAAAATCTACCTTTTGCTCATGATGTAGAGATGGTTACTCCCAGGGAAGTGCTGGGTATGAGGGAGCTTATCTTCTAGGTTAGGGGACAAGAGAACTGAGAAAACAAGAAGGCCCCCCCTCACCCCTGCCCTGACCTGAGATGAGAGAGACACAGAGAGAAGGTGAGTTGGGCCAGGACCTCTTGAGAGTGGCTAATGAGCTCACACTGGGGTAGTGTGTCTAGAGGTGGAGAGAGGGATGGCACCTGCTCTGAGCACTAGCCTCTCCAGGACACAGGCCTGTAACAGTGGCCTTCCACAGCAGTTGGGAGACCGCACCTTCTGCCCATCACAGATGAGAGCAAGGCTGCCATTATTGATGTGCATTTTGCCGGCAGGAGATGGGGCAGAAATTAGTTCATTTTTGGTGCTGCAAAGCCTTCTGGGAAGAAAGTAAATTCTGAGGACCCCCAGTATGATTTTTCTGGGCTACTTTGATACCTTCTCTGCAAGGGTGGGCACCCAAATGGCAGGGCACCCCACAGGCATTGACAAGTAACACAGGGTTACCAGGCAGGCAGAATTGTATGCTCTGGCCCACTCTCTCTGCCAGAGCAAGCTGTGCAAACTTGGAAAACTTTCCTCACCTCCCAGTGCCTCAGTTTCCTCATCTGTATGATGAGAATAACAATATCTATCCTGCCAGACTTTTATGAGGATTAAATGACTGACTGCATTATATACATTATCTCCTTTAATCTTTACCACAACCTTTGAAATAGGGCTATAGCTGTTCTCAAGTTTACAGTTAAGTGAGAGATGGGGACAGGAGGTCAAGCAACTTGCCCAAGTTATGTAGGATTTTTAGTGGCAGAACCAAGACTTAAACCCAGTTCTGACTGATTCTAGAACCTTTGCTTTTACCATATTTATAATACCTCTTTTCTAGGAATGAGTGGATGGGTGAATGAATGAATGAAGTCTGTTATATATACTCATCCAGCCTCTGAAGTTTTTCTGGCAACCCTGATTGCCTCCACATGAAGCTAGATTGAGCCCTCCTGTGATTTTCTACTGTAGCACCTGGACCTGCCAGCTTGGCTGACATACACTGCTCTCATCACAGGAACCTCCAATTGCTGACAAGGCCAGAGGCTGTGTGTCCCAGTGGTTTGGGCACAGACTCCGTAGTCAGGCAAACCTGGTTACATAGGAAACCCTTGGACTGAAGACTCTCAGTGAGGCAGATACAGTCTGATGAAGGGGTTTCCCAGCTCCCACGTTTTAGGGGAGCATGCAAATAGTCCAAGAAGGAACTTGGAACCTTCCTAAGAACTGCCTTGCACCCCCCAAGAGGCTACATCTAAGAGGGTGGAGCCCAAGGTGGAGTCTGAGCTTTGTGGGAAAGGAAGGGAGGGAGGCTCTCACAGAAATGTTTCTATAATTTAAAACCTTACAATTAGAACTTTAATGCAGGATTTAATCATCAAGAAATCCAGACAGAATGCATTTTTCTCATTGTGTCTTTAAGTAGCTGCTCCTTGGTGGCTGACCTCAAACCAGCACCCATTTATTGAGAATGTACTGGGTGCCCGGCCTTTGCTGGGGACACAGGAATGAAACAGGGACAATTCCCGTGCTTAAGGAGATTTCAGTTCTGCAGCTAGGTGTTCAGGCTGTGTGTGTGTGTGTGTGTGTGTGTGTGTGTGTGTGTGTGTGTGTGTATGTGTGTGTTTTGGAAGGGAGGAAGGAGAAAGGAAGGGAAGGGAAGGGCTGATGCATCCTCACAGAAGGAATGTTCTCTTGTGCACTCCTGGGAGGAACCAGTCACCCCACATACTGGTGCTGCAAAGCCTTCTGGGAAGGATGGAAAGACAACTTTGCATTTGGGAACTGGTTTGTATTTGCCCTGGAAAGGAGATAAGAGTTGGAATCAATAAGAGGTTTTTGAGGCCAAGAGAGCTGAGCTTTGTGGGTGTTGGTTAGCAGATAGACACCAATCTGTGTGGGGGAGAGAGGAAGGTAAGAGGGAAGACAGAGGACAGGAGGAAGGGGCTGAGGAATTGGTCTGGCTTTAAGCCCAAGTCCCCAAACATAAACATCTAGTCTTAAGGAGCTCAGTCTTTTGCACCATTCATGTGAGGATGATCTGAGAACTGGGGCAGTCTTAGGGGAACAGGAAGAGGCAGGTTGATTGGCTGCTCCCAGGTGCATGTAGTCTCATCCAACAGTGACACGTGAGAGTCTCCCTGCCCTCCATCTGGGTCAGAACATACTGAACCAGTCATCTTCAGTTGTGGGAAACACACTTTGGGGAGGTTTTACCAGGATGGGGAGGGATTTGTTGGATAAAGTCTGGAAGAGGGAAGACTCTGGGGCCTGGATCTCTGACTCATAAGTCTCTGAAGGGCCCAAGGCAGAAATGCTTGAGTGGAAAATGGAGACAGCTATGCTATCAATGGGCTGCCATATAGGCAGTGAGTTCCAAACCTTGGATTTTCAACCAAGTCTGGAGGACAAATACCATTCCTCAAGTCTGGCTGGGCAGCCAGGGAGGGTTGGGGAGGACAGAGCTGGGATGCTGCAGATCCCCTGACTAATTATCTGGTGGAAAAATTGGTGACAGACAGGGCCATTTGAGGCTTTGTTCATCTCATAATTGAAGAATGTCAAGTTTACAGTTTGAAATTTATAGGACAGTCCTTCAGGGAAGGCTACAAAGTGAATTCCTCTCCATAGTGGGTACTCTGTGGCTCAGACTTTCCCTGCATGACTTGGCTTTCGGGGAAAAGGAAGAAAGAGTAGAATGGTTTCGTAGTCCACTGGGGCTGCTGGGACAGAATAACATACAGTGGGTAGCATATAAAAACTGACATTATTTCTCACACTCTGGAGGCTGAAAGTCCAAGATCAAGGCACCAGCATAGTCAGTGTCTGGTGGGGACCTGCTTTCTGTCTTCTCGCTGTTGTCTCGATGGTGGGAAGGGGAAGGGGGCTCTCTGGGGTCTCTTTTATAAGAGCACAAATCTCACAAGGGGTCTACCCTTATGACTTCATCACCCTAAGGCCCTGCTTCCTTATGCCATCACATTGGAGGTAATGATTCCAACATATGAATTGTTGGGAACACAAACATTCAATCTAGAGCAGATGAGGATGAAAGACAGTGAGACAAGGGACAGGAAGGGACATCAGAAGATGCCAGCCACTATTTATTTTGGCACTTGCTATATTCCAGGCATACTCACATACTTGGTCACATTTAATCCTTGCACAACCTTCTGTAATTTTTTTGTTTTTAATTTTTATTTATTTTAAAAAATCTTTATTGTCGAGATTATTACAGATGTCCTTCTCCGCCCCCCCCCCCCCATAGATCCTCTCCACTCAGTTCCCACCCTGCCCCAGGTCCTCACCACCCTATTTCTGTGTCCTGCTTTATCGTGGTTCTGCATGACAGTTGTTCTGTATTTTAGTTGTAATTTTGATGTGGTTGTGGGAGGCAGCAAGTACAGGCATTCCAGCAGCCTTGACATGTTTAGCTATGCCTCCATCTTGGTGTAATTTTTTTATAGATGAAGATCTGAAATGCACTATCAACCAATGAGGACCGAGGGACACTTGGCTGTGAAGCCTGCTCTATCTGGGTTAGCCCTCTACCTTCTTCATGGTGGGTAGCACAACATCTCACACCTGAAAGGTCATTAGAGCTCATTTTTTTAGGTCCTTACTCTGTCCCTGGATGACCTGCCTCCTGTATTATGTTTGCCCTCCACTTGATTTGTCCAAGTGGAGGTCTGTACAAAGAGTGGGGCCTTTGGCGACCTCTTGTGGTTGGATCAGTCAGAAGCTGTTGCTTATGGCCTTTTAGGAACGCTGCAAAGGAAAAGGTCTGGCCACCCAGAAGGAATGAGCTTACTCCAGCAATGGAGTTTTCTGGCACATAGTAGGTGCTCCATGCAAATCTAATGAATCATTGCGTGAAACAGAGACATGGATGCAGAGGTGGACTATCTGGGGAGAAGAAACCAAAGCAAAGAATTGCTAAGGCAGGGCAGCCATCTGGGAAGCATGCCAACTGGAGTGGAGCTGGAGGCTCTGGTCAGAGCTCTCCCAGCCACCCCTGAGAGTACTGCACAAGCCACCTCCACCGCAGGGCCTCAGACTTGCCTGCATAATCAGGAGGCTGATTTATATCCACGGCATTCATTCTAGGTTGTATTATTAATCACCAGGGAAGCTTTAAAACATCCTGATAACTAGCTTACCCCAAGAGATTCTAACTTAATTGGTCTGGGATGGAGCCTGGGTATTACTTTTTTTTTTTTAATCTCTGCAGGTGATTACAGATGCTGCCAAGGCTGAAGATGGCATGGGTTATTTCCTGGACCCCACAAGTTTCCATTGCCTGCGATCCCCAGATTGTTTTGGGGGAATTTCACTAAATTTAATTTGCATTCCACGGTAGGAGATGATGTTATAGCATCATTAGCATAATAGGCTGACATTTTTCACCAATAAACTGAAAGATAAATCCGGCTGTTTGTTATTTAAAAGGCAATCCTAACAATAGGCCACGGGAATATGATTTATTTCCCATGACTCTAATGTAATTAAGTGTGTATTATAGGGAAAGCTGCCCGATCAAGCTGCAAATTAGTAATGGCAGTTTACCTTCCAATTGCCATTTGGTTGAGGTTACCACTGTGTGGTTTCAAGTCCTTAAAAGTGCATTCTTCATGTAGCAAACACAAGTCCATTGGGAGAGAAAGTGCAGCCCACTCAAGAGATCATTCGAGGCCTCTGGACTTCTTTACATCCACAAGAACTATTACTTCATTCCCTTCCCTGTTTGTTATCTTTCTATTCTGCACGCAACTGTACAAGAAACATAACACTAGTGGGGAAAAGGATAAAGAAAAAACGCCATCTGTGGCTTGGGCAGTCACCTTTATATACGCCACTTACAGCAAGTTGTTCTTATTAGACATGTTCAAAGAGTCAGCATCATTTTGAGGTATATCTCAAATGTCTCCCTGCTAGGGAAAACCATGCACCGAAAGGGAGAAGTGTGTGAAGAGTATTTTGGATTTTGAGCCCTGTATGTGTCTGGCAGCCTGGCCCCAGGCCCCCCACCTTGCAGTCTCTGCCCCATCCTAAGGGGTCTCTGGCCTAGCCACTGAGGCAGCATTCACAGAGAGGTTGCTAACAGGGCCCAGATGAGGCTGCTGTCAGATGACACAGCTCTGGCTTGGATTAGCAAGAAACCATGTGGAACGATATCAGTAATAAGAACCACTATTGATTGGGTGCTACCATATTCCAGATGCAGTGCTTGAATGCCCCCTTCACCAGTCTGAGGCACAAAGAAATGGTTACAAAGCTTTTATTTCTCATTGAATTGGTCAAGGTCTACCTGTTTATCATAGCTACTTTCTTTGACTTTTCCAAGAACATCTTATAGTTAAAGGGTTTGGTGACGCTTCCAAGTTCCTTCCATCTATCAAAGAGATCATCATCTTGTTGATTCTCAGGAGGAAAGAGACGGGTTTTAATCCCTTTTTTAAGAGATTCCTTAGCCCTTTGAAAATCTAACCTCTTCTCCTAAGTAACCAGATCTTGGGAGGGTTTGCAAAGGACACTCTTCATAGGCCTCCAAGAATCCTATTACCACACCGATTCCACATTCAGCGTGGACTTTGTGGTCTTTTGTTTGTACCCACTAAGAGGTGCTACCCTAAGTGCTTAGAGAGAAGTCAAAGAGCCACTTCAAGGTGATAAAACTTACAATGTTTGTCAGACAGAAGCCATGGCCGCTCCTCTTGATGAAAAAAACCTTCAGTGCTGTCTCGCTTGACAGTCTATCATATATGTGACCCTAATCGACTCCTCACAGCAATTCTGCAAGGCAGGTGAGTTAATCTTACAAGTTAGAATTATTATAATAATAAATAAAAGCTGATGTTTTCTCAGGCCTTCTTGGTTTCAGAAATTGGGCTAGGCCATATGTATATCACAAATACTCTTGCTGATCCTTACTATCAGACCACAGATAGAAATTATCATTCCATTTATCAAAAGGTATTATCATTCCATTTAGCAAACTAGGAAATAGTCTAGGAGGAATAATTAGCCCGAGGCTCAGTAGTCCTGCATTCCATAAGTGACAGCTGGGATTCAACTTTTTCTCCCTGACTCTTGTGATTTCCATAGGGACCTGACTGCAAATGTTCATTTGTCCTGCAGATGGTGCTCTTCCAAAGGACCCTGCTCTAGCAAGGGCAGAGTGCGTATTTCAGAAACGTTATACAGGCTATTCTCACTGAGGGGGGAGAGTGCACAGTGTCTCCTTCAACCCAAAGACTGATTTGTCACGAATCAGCAGATGGTCCCATTGCTGAACGGAAAGAGTATGTTAAAAAAAATATTTGTCAGCTAAATGTTGACCTCTGAGCCTGAGATTGGAAAATATATCATTCCTATAAATTGTGCAAGTTAATGCCTCTCATTTTATATCATATATACATGGTCAATTAAGTGCATTTATGGAATAAAAAAAAATGGTGAAGACAGACAGTCCTCTGACTTGGGACTAATTAAATGATAAAACTCACTAAGAACTGTCAGGGAAGAAGTTACGGTGGTCTGCAGATGTCAGGACAGGTGGAGGCATATTTTGATCCAGATGTAAAAAAAAAAAAAAAGCACGCACAAAACTTGTTTACTCCCCTGGCAGACAGTGAGGACATTTATCAGGCTGTGATGATTAGAGGTCTTTGGGAACAAATCTCTGTGACCTCTGTATGAGCAGCCTTTAAAAAAGCTGCAGTACTAGTTTTACCTCTAGATGGCATTCATGTACTTTTATAGCTTTTACCTCTTGGCTTTTCAAAGGAACTCAGCAATTCTGTCCAATGCCCATACAACAAAAATTAATTTTCTCACATTTCTAGAATGTAGAAATCCAAAATAAAGACAACGGTAAAACCATACTTTCTCTGAAGCCATATGAGTTTATTTCATTAATCTTTTTTATTTTTTGTGTATATTTGTAAGTTTCAATAATAAAAGAATTATACATTTAAAAAGAAAAAGAAAAAATAGATTAAAAAATAAGATGACAAGTTTAAATCTGGTCACATCAGTAATCATATTAAATACACATGGTCTATGTATCTCAGTTAAAAGGCAGAGATTGTCATATACCAAAAGCAATTATACACTGCCTATAGGAAACCCACTTTACATAAAACGGCACAATTAGCTCAAAGTAGTAGGGTGGGAAAAGAAATGATACTGTTACTAATCAAAGGAAAGCTAGAGTGGCTCTATTCAAAAAAGTAGATTTTAGGACAAAGAATATTACCTAGGATAAAGATAATCATTTCATAACTATAAAAGGAACATTCCAGTAGGAGACATAAGCATTTTAAATCATTATGTACTTAATGACAGACTTTTAAAAAATGAAGCAAATACTAATAGAATTCAATGGAGAAATAGACAAATTCAAATATTTATTTGGAGATTTCACAACTTCCTCCCTCAATAATTGATTGATAAGTAATCAGAAAATCAGTAGAAGACTTCAGCAACACTATAAATCAACTTGACCTGATTCGCTTTTACAGGAAAACTGCACCCAACAGCAGGAGTAGCCGTATGGATGCACTCCAGCTATGCCTACAGATCATAATCTTTTCATCAGTAGCCACTCCTGAGATCCAGCCTGTATACGCCCTCCGGCAAAGGCAGGCCACTTCTGCAAAACAGTTCTGGCCCATCCACCCTTCTGCAACATTGGGTAACTTCTACAGAGCATTTCCAGCCTTCTCATATTTTCATCAAAACTGGGCCACTTTACAGACTAGAATTGGCCGAACTCCTCTGTCAGTTTGTGTGCCAGTGCAGAATATGTATCCATAGTAGCCATGCTCTCTTCAAATGGATGTAAATATTTTCCTTGGTGCAGAACACTTCCTTCCTCTTTAGTTTCTTTATTTTACTTTCATCTTTAGCCTAGGGCTGTTTTTTCATACTTGCTACTACTGAACCCCACAGAACTTATTGAGGAATTGGCCACATACTAGAGTTGTAGACAACAATAATTTGTTAAAATTTCCATATTTGAGCATCTGGGGTGGTTTTAGTCCCTTGAGTTGGCCCTGACTGATAGACTCATAAGGGGGTGGTAATGTATTCAGCTTAAATGCTACAATCTATAGCATTCCTTGCAGAAAGGGATGACAAATGAAATGTTGGGTGGGGTTAGAGGGAAGAATTTAAAGAGCCCTGACCTGACTGTCGCATGACACTTAACTTTCCCCCTATTTGTGCTTGGAAAGGGAAAATGATGGCTTGAGCTCTAGAAATCATCATGATCATGAGGTGACCTTGAAAATGAAAGCCAACTAATTCAGGATAACAAAGCAGAAAGAATAAAAAGTCTTCATTCCTGATGGTTTAATGGAGTCACTGTACTACACCCAAGCTATCTATTTCTAAATTAAAAAAAAAAAAAAAAAAAAAAAACACAAAACAACAACAACAGATAAACCCTATATTAGAGAAATCCTTGGATTATGAGGATATACTATGGAAAAGTTTTAGATTTCTTCTAAACTTCTGTTGCATAATAAATTACCAGAATGTTGGCAGCTTAAAACAACCTATCTTTGTTATTTTGCAGTCTGTAGGCTGGGAATCTGGGCATAGTTTATTGTGGGTCCTGTGTTTTAGGATCTCTCGTGAGGCTCTAATTAAGTTATCAGCCATGGTAGGTTCTCAGTTGAAGGTTCCATGGAGAGCTGCTTCTAAAATTACATGTTTGTTGTCAGAATTTAGCTCTTTTTGGGCTGTTGGTCTGGGCACCTCAGTTCCTAGCTGGCTAGTGTTTGGAGGTCACCCTCAGTTCCTTGCCACCTGCGTTTCCCAACATGGCAACTTGCTTCATCAAAACCAGCGAGGGAGAGAGTGCTTCAGCAAAATGGAAGTCAGAATCTTTCATAACTAACCACAGAAGTAAAATGCCCTCAACACTGAGGTAATCTATTGGTTGATAATCTATCTGTTAATAGGTCAGCCCACACTCTAAGGGAGAGGATTACAGAAGAGAGTGAATGCCAAGTGGTAGAGATCTTTGGGACCCAATTTAAAATTCATCTCACCACACTGAAGAAAAGTAGCTCTTAAAAAATCATATTCATTGCAATTATTTTTCTTTTTGACAGAATTATTACTTCATTAATGGTGTTTTGGGCATACTGATAGCTGGTGAAAATGTGAAGAAAAAACAACCCTGTGCACTATTGGTGGGAATGCAGATTGGTGAAGCCCCTGTGGAAAGCAATATGGAGTTACTGCAATAAATTAAAAGTCAAACTACCTTATGATCCAGCAATCCCATTTCTAATAATTTATCTGAAGAAACCAAAAATACAAATTTGAAAGACTACATGCAACCTATGTTCATTGCAGCATTATCTACAACAAAAGGCCCAGTGCATGAGCTTTGTGAACTGGAGGGGGTCCCTCAGCCCGGCCTTCACCCTTGCATAGTCTGGGACCGCTCAGGGAATGTCTGCCTGCCAGTTTAGTCCCTCTCCCCAGGGGAAGCAGGCCTACACCAGCAGTAATACAACCCACTTGCAGTCTGGGAATCCTCTCTACTTACTGACTGCCTGCTTGCTGCTCCTTACCACTTGGCTTGCAGCTTCTTAGCGCTGCCATGGAGGCAGGAGAGGCTCCTGCAACTGCCGCTGTGCTCGCCAGCCATGAGCCTGGCTTCTGGCTGAGTGGCACTCCCCCTGTGGGAATGCATTGACCACCAGGGGGACAGCTTCTGCGTTGAGCGTCTGCCCCTGGTGGTCAGTGCATGTCATAGTGACTGGTTGTCCTGCCGTTGGGTCAATTTATGTATTAGCCTTTTATTGTATAAGATAGCCAAGATTTGAAAGGCGCCCAATGCCATCAGTAAATGAGAGGATAAAACTGCAATGGTGCATTTACACAATGACATAATACTTGGCCATAAAAAGGAAGAAAATTTTACCTTTTGTGATAGCATAGATGGACCTGTAGAACATTATGCTAAGTGAAATAAGCCAGTCAGAGAAAGGCAAGTGCCATATGATTTCACTCATATGTGAAATTTAATGAACAAGCTGAAATAGAAGCAGATCATAGATACAGGGCAGGCAGACAGCTGTCATTGGATGGAAGTGTGGGAGTGGTGTGGAGGGATTGAGCATAAAACAAACAAAAAAAAACTAATGGCAGGGCAGAGTGTGGTGTTTGCCTCAAGAAGAGGTGAAGGTAGAAGATGATATCAGGGCCATAAATGGTAATGGAAAAAAAATTGAAATGAAAAAAATACAGTGGTACCTCGAGATACAAGTGCCCTAACATGCAAGATTTTTGAGATACGAGCCGTCGAGTGAGCAATTTTTGCTTTGAAATACAAGAACATTTGAGATCGGAGTAATCTCTCTGATTAGCCGGCTGCACACAATCCACCAGTTTACCGCAACTAGCTTCTCATAGTTTCCCACACCTCAAGGTTATGGAACGGAACGAATTAAACTCGTATCTCAAGGTACTACTGTAGTAAGATGATGTATAGCAACTCAACTATATTAGTAATTACATTAAAAATAAATGGGGTAAATACTCCAAATAGAAGTATATATTGTTATAATGATTAAAAATAAATTCAAAATGGTTCTCCTATGAGACATTTCTGTTTTTGGTTTTCAGAGACATGTTTAATATTTCAAAATATATCCCTAAGGAATAATTCTTTACAAATACATAGTCAAGTTTCTCTCCCTTTTAAAAAAAGGGCCATGATTTTATTTGATATTTAAAAGGAAATGATATATAATTTTTACAGTTTACACTGTTTTACATGGTATTAAAGTTATTTCTTGATAGTTTAAGCTTTAATGAACAGTGATTCCATTTCAGTAGTCATTCATACACATAGGCAATTTAATCTGAACTCTTTTTACTTGAAATTCATGCCATTTAAACATAGACTTTTACCTTTGTTTAGCTAATGGGGAAAACATGTAGGCAAATGGAAGTAAACCCTAGTGTTTGCTATACTTAAGAAAATACATATTTCAATCTCTTTAAAACCAGATGCTTATATTGTATGCACATCTTATTTATTAAGATCAATCCCCAAGGGTTTTTATGTGCCAACAATTATTGGTTTAAGTATGAAGTATGGTCTAGTTTTGAAAGTAATAGTTGGAATTATTTTTTCTTAAACTTCATTTGCATAACTTTACTGATTCAGGCTGCTAATCCAGAATAGTAATACTTAAGAGCAGTGGAAAGAACAGAGTTTGGAGCCAGACGGGACTGGTTTGAATTCCAATGTTATCACTTTTTAGCTGCTCATTCTTTAACAAATGGCTTAATCCTCATGAACTTTGTCATTATCCAAGCTGGGGCACTTTTGAGAAGAAAAGAAAGTGTTGTTAATAAATTACTCTGAAAAGAACAAGCATAATTATGGACTGTTCTGGACAAACCAGACAGATGGTTACTCTATCAAAATGTGACTCATCTTTTAAATTTCTGGTTTTTGTTCTTCAGGTTGTTATAGATGGTGCTTTGTTTCAATTTTTCTATCATTGCCTTCAACTATAAGTAATTGAATCGCTTATGCAAGTCTCACAACGTCATCTTGAATCCGTCACATTCAGTTGTAAGAATATTCGTATTAAGGTTATTAAATCACATGTTCATGAATAGAAAAGTCCTAAAGTCAAGTTCAAAACTTATGTAATTCAAAACTCCCCCCCCCAATATCAGTCCTGAGTTATGGCCCCAGGGACCCACAGAAAGAAAGGGTATATTCTATTCCATCCCCCCCCTTTTTTTTCACTTTAAAATCATTATTTTTCAATTACAGTTGACATACATTATTATATTAGTTTCAATGATTAGATATTATGTAACTTACTAAGTGATCATCCTGATAAATCTTATACCCACCTGACACCATACATAGTTATTACAATATTGACTATATTTTTTATGCTGTACTTCATTTACATCCCTATGACTATTTTTATAACTGGCAATTTATCCTTTTTAACCCTTTTCCTCTTTTTCACCCATCTCTACTACCCTCTTCCAACATGGCAACCATAAAAATGTTCTCTGTATCTATGAGTCTATTTCTGTTCTGCTTCATTTATTTGTTTTTTAGATTCAATTGTTGATAAATATATATCAATTTCCATTTTATTGTTTATACTAGAGGGAGGTGTCCCTCAACCCAGCCTGCACTCTCTCCAATGTGGGACCCCTCACAATCTAGGACTGCTAGCTCCCAACCACTCATCTGCCTACCTACCTGATTGCCCCTAACCACTTCTGCCTGCCAGGCTGATCACTCACTAACCACTCCCTTATCAGCCTGATTGATGACTAACTGCACCCCTGCTAGCCTGGTTGCCCCCAACTGCCTTCCCCTGCCGGCTATCTTGTGGCAGCCATCTTGTGACTGTATGGGGGTGGTCATCTTGTGTGAGGGTGTGACAGTCAATTTGCATATTACCTCTTTATTATATAGGATGTTTTATCTTTTTTTTCTCAGTCCTCATTCATTCATTTTTTTCCATATTTTTATTAAGGTATTACATATGTACATATCTTCCCATTCACTTCATTCACTCCCATACACACCCTCACTCCCCCCCCCCCAGTATCTTGCCTCCATTGGTTATGCTTCTATGCATGCATAGAAGTTTTTCAGTTGATCTCTTATCTCCCACACCTCTCCCTAAACTTTCCACTGTAATTTGACAGTCTGCTTGATACTTTACTGCCTCTGTATCACGTTTATTGATTTGCAGATATTGTACCATCCTTATATTCCTGGGATAAATCCTATTTGGTCATGTTGTATGATCTTTCAGATGTACTGCTGGATCTGATTTGCTAGAATTTTGTTGAGGATTTTGGCATCTATGTTCATGAGGGATATTGGCCTGTAATTCTCTTTCATTGTGTTGTCTTTATCTGGTTTTGGTATAGGGTGATGCTGGCGTCATAGAAGGAGCTTGGAAGTGTTTCTTCTTCTTGAATTTTTTTTGAATATTTTGTGGAAAATAGGTTTTAATTCTTCCTTGAATATTTGGTAAAACTCCCTTGTGAAGCCGTCTGGCCCTGGGCTTTTGTTTGATGGAAACTTTTTGATGACTGCTTCAATTTATTCCATAGTTATTGGCTTATTGAGATGTTTAGATTCTTCCCGATTGAGTTTGAGAAAGTTATATTTTTCTAGAACATGTCCACTTCCTCTTGGTTGTCCAGTTTGTTGGAATAGAGTTGTGTGCATCTTTTTTTCTGAGGTGGGTTTCTTGTAGACAGCAGATATATGGATCGTGTTTTCTTATCCAATCCATTACTCTATGTCTTTTGATGAGAACATTTAATCCATTTACATTTAAAGTTATTATTAATAGGTACTTATTTAATGCCATAGCAGACCTTTTAGCATTTCTTGCATTGCTGGTTTGGTGGTAATAG
The DNA here is from genome assembly GCA_004026805.1 of Lasiurus borealis. Lineage (NCBI taxonomy): Eukaryota > Metazoa > Chordata > Mammalia > Chiroptera > Vespertilionidae > Lasiurus > Lasiurus borealis. The sequence continues at coordinate 10,737 of PVJN01031818.1, read as the reverse complement.
ACTCCCTTAGTCCTTTTTTTGTCTGTGAAGCTCCTGATTTTACCTTCAATTTTGATTGATAGCCTTGCTGGATATAGTATTCTTGGATTCAGACCCTTCCTTTGCATGACTTTGTGTATTTCATTCCATTCACTTCTGGCCTGATGAGTTTCTATTGAGAAATCAGTTGCTAGTCTGATAGGGTTCCTTTGTAGGGAACTTTCTGTCTCTCTTTGGCTGCTTTTAAGATTCTTACTTTGTTTTTGGTGTTTGCCAATTTAATTATAATGTGCCTTGGCATCAGTGTTTTGAGGTTCATTTTGCTTGGGACTCTGTGAGCTTCTTGGATTTATATGGGTTTTTTCTTCCCTAGATCAGGGAAGTTTTCTTTAATTATTTCTTCAGATAGGTTTTCTATTCCTTGCTCAGTTCCTCTCCTTCTGGTACCTCTAAAATGCAGATGTTGTTTTATTTTGTGTTGTCCCAAAGTTCCTTCCTGCTTTTTAATTTTGTTTTTCTAAAAGCTGTTCTACTTGGGTATTTTTTCTTACCTTGTCTTCTAGCTCACTTTTGTAGTCCTCTGCATCTTCTAGTCTACTCTTGATGCTTTCTATTGAGTTCTTTACAGCAGCAATGTCTTTTTTCAATTTTTCTTGATTCTTCTTCATTTCCTCTTGGTTCTTACTCATATTGTCGAATTTGTCTTCCATTTTTTTCATCCATTATGACCATTTCTCTGAATTCTTTCTCTGGCAGGTTGCTTGCCTCCATTTCATTTACTTCTTTTCTGGCAATGCCTGCTTTTATTTCATATGTGGGCTGTTTCTTTGTCTCCCCATGGTCTCTCTTCTCTGGGTGTCTGGTTATGTAGTTCTCTCTCTCCTTATTCCAGGTGAAATCTGACCTTTCCATGGCAGAGTGTAGAACTCTTCTGAATCCACGTGCCTGTGCCAACTGGGGACTGGTGTCCTAGGTTTTGCAGCTGTGAGGTGGGTGCCGTAATTATAAATTTTCAGGCTTCAGATAATATCCACTTTCTGTTTTATCTTTTTTCCCCCTTCTTCTTAAAAAAGACCCTTTAACGTTTCTTCTTCTTTTTTATATATTCACCTGAAGATATGTCTTTATTGATTTGAGAGGGAGAGAGATGTACCATTTAATAATGCCGATTTTATAATTTAAAAAACCCAATGTGTTCAAGAGAAACATCAAAAGTGCTTTATTCAAAGTATTGTCCATTGCTAGCTACACATTTCCCCTCATCTTTCAGGTAATTTATGGATACAGTACCAATAGAACTTTTCTTGTTTTGAGGCAACCCACTCAGAGACCCAATTTCCACTTCATACATTTGAAGCGCTGCTCAAAAAGTGCACATGACATTGATCGGAACAAGTGGTAATCTGAAGGAGCAAGGTCTGGTGAACACGGCAAGTGGGTTAATACTTCCCAGGCAAGATCTTTTAACATGTCTTTAACTTGTTTTAAAGTGTGTAATGGTGCTTCATCAAGAAGCAAAATTACTTTACTGTGTCTTCCGGCCTATTCTGATTGTTTCACAATCAAACCATGGTTCAAATTGATTATTTGTTGTTGGTAGTGATCAGTATTAACGGGTTTACCTCATTTTAGAAGCTCATAATACACCACACCTTCCTGATCTCGCTAAATGCAGAGCATTGTCTTCTTTCTGAAGTGATTTGGCATTGCAGTTGATGTTGATGGTTGACCTGGATCACCCATGTTTCTGTGTGTTTGGGATTCTCAAAACAAATCTTTATTTTGAAGAAAAATGTTGGTGAATATTTTGGGAAGCTTATGGTGAACATGCTCCATCTTAAGATACTTGTGAACGCTGGTTTAATCACTTCAAAAGAGATGATTTTGATGTGAACAACAAAGAATGTCCAAATCAGCCAAAAGAATTTGAAGACCAACAATTACAAGTATTATTGAATAAAGATGCATGTCAAACTCAAAAACAACTTGGAGAAAGATTAAATGTTGTGCAGCAAACAATTTCCAATTATTTATAAGCAATGGGAAAGATTTTAAAGGAAGGAAAATGGGTTCTACGTCAACTGAACGAAAGACAAATGGAAAACTGAAAAGTCATCAGTAAAATGTTGCTTCAAGGGCACAAAAGAAAGTCTTTTTTGCATTGAATTGTGACTGGCAATGAAAAGTAGATTTGTTTTGAGAATCCCACAACCAACCTCCTGCAGGCTGGCCAACCTCTCGTGGTCCTTCCCCCTTGCTGGCCATCTCTGATGATCCTGATTGGGGGCACTGGCCAACCTCCTGTGGTCCATATCCCTCCCCCCCCATTGGCCATCTAGTCAACGTCCCATGGCCCCTCACCCTGCCAGCCAACCTCCTATGGCTCCAAATGGGCCTGATCGCCGGCCAGGCTGAGAAACCCCACCCATGCATTAATTCTCTAGTAAGAATATAAAATGGGTTAAAAATAAAAGAATGGGTAAGGATAGCCTGTGCAAAAAGTAACCAAAGATAAAGTAATATAGTTATTCTAATATCAGACAAAATATGACAGAGTGGGATATTTACTGAATGTACCTGTGATCCAGATCTTATTTGGGTATCTTCTCTTCCCCAGTGTCCTATATGAAGTGTCCATAAGACAAAAAGCATTAGTCAGATAAAGATGATGATTTAATAATGATATATAATGATAAAGATATTTAGCACAAAGATATCAAATTTATAACACATGTAGGTATACACACTAATTTTGTATATCCACTCCCATGTCACCATCCTGTGTATCAAGGATGAGTAACAAAAGTCCAATTATATGTGTTCTATCTGAGTGTTTGTAATGGATTAAATTTTTGTGCCCTAAATTTGTATGTTGAAATCCAACCTCTCAATGTGATGGTGTTAGTTGGCGGGGCTTTTTGGAGGTAATTAGGTCATGAGAGTGGAGTCCTCACAAATGGGATTAAATGCCCTTATGAAAGAGATACCAGAGAGCTCACTCACCTTTCTTCCACCATGTGAGGATACAATGAGAAGATGGCAGTTTGCAACCTGGAAGAGAACCCTCACCAGAATCCAACCATACTGGCACCTGCTCTGAAACCTTCAGTCTCTAGAGCTGTGAGACATAAATGTCTGGTGTTTATAAGCCACCTTGTCCATAGTACTTTGTTATAGCAGCCTGAATTGACTAAGAGAGTGCCTACCTTTCTTTTTTCTATTACCTTTGTTCTTTTTGCACTAGGTGCTTGTCAAGCTTTCACAAGCTCTCTTGGGGTCCATGGTTTGGTGTCTGCATTCCTTTCCTGGTTTTATGCCTCTGGAGCCTGCCTTTCTTTCTGCTTCTATGACTGCTCTAACCAGGCATTTAGCCTTGCCTGAGACTATGCTATGCACACACATCTCATAGATTTTTTGAACAGAATAGTGGTCTAGTATACAATCCTCTACTAGAACTAATATCCCACATTATATTTTGGAGATTAAATATGCCTAGCTGAGCTTGCATGAATCACCTTATCTGTGCCAAAATTGCTGCCTCACCCAGGGGATTGGTCTTCCTCATCCATTTCTCATTTTCTTGCATGTGAACTAGCCAAACACAGATAAAAAATTTTGTAAGTTATAAATATCATTTTCAGAAAAAAATTAAATAGAAAACATGTTTCTCTTTTGCTGATTGGTGAGATATTTTATCACCTTATCTCAGAGTGAAAACTGGTTTTATTGGAAACTGTGGCTTGTTAAATCATCTTGAGGTAGGCAAATATAGACATGCCTAGGCTTCAGCTAGTGCCAAAGCTTCTGAGAAATTATGTATTATTTTTTCTGTGTGAGATATAGAATCAAAAAGGAAAAGGGGAAAATAGAAATAATTATAATAGTATATATGTCATAAGCCATGTAATACTTCTCTGATCCTCAAGTTTTTGGACATTACAAATGCTAGAGATATTTGATTCCTTGTTGAAATTATGAAAGTCATTGAGGTCTGCTTTTGGGATTATGTGGAAGCTAAACAGGGACAGAATGCTTAATTTTACTGGCTAGAGATATAGGTGACATGCATATTTTGATTCTATAGAAGTTTCAGAGATTTCTGGACTTCCCCCAAATATGAAACTAGTTAGGGTTCAAGGATACTTCATCTATGACACTGGGGAAGAGGAGATACCCAAATCAGATCTGGATCACAGGTACATTCAATAAATTTCATGTCCCATTATGTCATATCCAGCTCTTCTTTCTGAAGCTGCTGGAAGGGTTTCATATCTGCTTTATACTCCCAGATACTGACCTGGGACCACTCAGGAGTCCCCAAACTAGTAGAAGTCTCCAATTTGGGGTTAAAGCAGGAGACTCCTACTTATAGCCTCCTTTTAGTCTCACCAATTAACCCAAGCTCCTGTGACTACTGCCCCTCAACCTCTGGTTCATGGTTGGGATTTTACTTTTAAAGGCCAACCTCTTTCTTCATGTCTCCTGTTTCTTGAGGCAGTGCCTCTGTCAAGGGCCTGGTTGCTGTGGAAAATGGATCAGGAACTGAGAGGGTGAATGGTAGAGACTTTCTAGTACTTTATGGAGTTAGCAATATGTTCACCCTACTGCTTAGCCCTGGCGGTACATACAATCTTTCAAGTTCTACAATATTCATATGTAACTTGTGAATCCTTACTGTGTCTCCTCACATATCATTGTTCCTCTCTGGGCATTAGTTTCCCTAAACTTAAGATGAACCAAGAGATGTTTTTGACTAGTTCTGTGATGCTAGGAATATGATCAGGTCATTAGAAGGAAAGATTAACAATGCCATCTACTTCTTTTTGTACCTCTATTATATTTTTTAAATTCCCGGCTTCATTTCTTTAGTCCTAATTTTTATCCTGGCTCTGCCTGGGATCATATTTTCCTTGGAATAAGGTCTCTGCCTAGTTCTAATTTCACCTGATAGAGACAGTACTTCTGATCCTAAACTATTGACTCTGTCAGTTCTCCTAGAAGTTATGCTGTATATCATGAGCTATCAAACTTTCAGTTTTATAATCTAGGCCTGGAAACCTTTAAGAGAATTGCTCCTGGATTCTGTCTTCTTGCCACCAACAACAGTGACCATGATCTGTTACCATATCTTCTGGGGACCAAGCAGATCCAAGTGGCCTGTTTGAATTCTTTAAATGTCCTTCCTTTGTTCTGTGCCTACTGTATTCAGGGAATGTAACTTTATATAAAATAACAGCTTCTTCTGCTTCCATTGGGATTTCTCATTTCTTTTCCTATGAATTCAGGCTTCACAGATGCCCTTCACTTTATAAAAATGGTGACAATCTGATTGGCTGCTGCTGATTAGACCCCAGACCTTCTGATTGAATCCAGGAAGAAAAGGTGTATCTCTGGGATGGAGGCTCTCTGGAATATTGTGTTGTATAAAGGCAGAAATACTGTCATCTGTTTAGCAATTGTATCCATCACAGTGTTCTTTTTTTAAATTTAATAATTTTTTATTGTTCAGATTATTACAATTGTTCCTTTCCCCCCCCCCCCCATCCCATACCTCTGCTCCATCCGGCTCCCACCCCACCCTTTGCCCCTACCTCCTGCTGCATTGTCCTCATCCATAGGTGTATGATTTTTGTCCATTCTTTCCCTGTACCCTCTTCATCCCTCTCCCCTTGAGAATTGTCAGTCCACTCCCCTTCTGTGCCTCTGATTCTATTATATTCACCAGTTTATTCTGTTCATCTGATTTTTTATTCACTTGATTTTCAGATTCACTTGTTGATAAGTATGTATTTGTTGTTCATAAGTTTTATCTTTACCTTTTTCTTCTTCTTCCTCTTCTTAAAGACTACCTTTCAGATTTCATATAATACTGGTTTGGTGCTGATGAACTCCTTTAGTTTTTTCTTATTTGTGAAACTCTTTATCTGCCTCTCAATTCTGAATGATAGTTTTACTGGATAGAGTAATTTTGGTTGTAGGTTCTTGCTATTCATCACTTTGAATATTTCTTGCCACTCCCATCTGGCCTGCATAGTTACTGCTGAGAAATCAGCTGACAATCATATAGGTGCTCCCTTGTAGGTAATTAACTGTTTTTCTCTTGCTGCTTTTAATATTCTCTCTTTGTCTTTTGCTCTTGGCATTTTAATTTTGATGTGTCTTGGTGTGGTCCTCTTTGGATTCCTTTTGTTTGGGGTTCTGTGCGCTTCCTAGACTTGTAAGTCTATTTCTTTCACCAGGTGGGAGAATTTTTGATTATTATTTCTTCAAATAGATTTCAGTATCTTTCTCATTTTCTTATTCTGGCACTGCCATAATTCTGATGTTGATATACTTGAAGTTGTCCCAGAGGCTCCTTACACTATCTTTAAATTTTTGGATTTTTTTCTTTTTTCTTTTCCAGTTGAGTGTTTTTTGCTTCTTTGTATTTTAAATCTTTGACTTGATTCTTGTGTTCCTCTAGTTTGCTGTTAAGTCTCTGTATAATATTTTTTTATTTCAGTCAGTGTATATTTAATTTCTAGTTGGTCCTTTTTCATCTCCTCTTGGGTCTCACTAAATTTATCCATCTTTTCTAGGAAATTCTTGAAAAACCTTATAACTGTGGTTTTGAACTCTATATCCAGTTGTTTGTTTTCCTCCATTTTTTGTTTGTGATCTGTTTCTTTGTCTCTGCATTTTTTCTGCTTTTCTGAGTTGGTAGAGTAGCTTTGTGTGCTAGGTGTCCTATATGGCCCAGGAACTCTGTCTCCCCAGTTACCTGAGGTGAAATCTCTTGGTACACCCCTTTGTGGGCTGTGTACACAGACTTGTTGTAGTTAAGTCTTGATTGTTGTTGGTATCACTGAGGGGAATTGACCTCTATGCCAATTGGTTGTGAGGATTAGCTGTATCTATGCCAAGAGAACTTCTGTGCTAGAGTCAGCCTTATAAGACAAGACTTGCAAAATTGCAAAAGCCTCTGTGCTCAGCTTGGATAAGATGGAGTCTCAGGGCTGAGAAGATAGCCTTGGCTTCCCATCATCCCTCCCCTACATGGCTCTTGGGTCTCAGTGTCCCTCAGTAATCACTGAAGCCCTCTCTGTGCACGCTCACACTCATGTGCCTTCAGACCTCTGCCTTTCACATCTCCCCTGAGTTTCCATGTGCTCCGGGGACCCATATGAGTCTGGGTCCCCAGAGTCTCAACCGAAACTGGGGTTCAGTGCAGTTGGGAGTGAAGTTCAGCGCAATTGGGAGGTTCAGTCTTCCTTCTGCTATAGAAAGCCAGTGGCACAATCAGCAGTTAGTCCTCTCTGCACGCACTGGCATATGCATGACTCCAGACCTCTGCCTTTCATGGCTCCCCTGAGTTTCTGTGCACTCCTCTCTTTTTTCAACAGTCTAGACTCCCCCCATATGAGTCTCACCTGGAACTTGGTTTCAGTGCAGTTGGAACTGGGATTCAGTGCAGTCAGGAGTTTCTATCTCCCTCCCACTAGAGGAAGCAGGCCAGGTACTCCACAGCCCGTCCTCTCCACATGTGTATTTCTGTATCTCAGCTTTTTGCAGCTCCTCTGAGTCTCTGTGAGCCCTTCTCTTTTCTTCTAGTTGTAGAATTTCCACTCAGCTAGCTTTCCTGTGGGTCTAGATGATGTCCGTTTTGTCTTTTAGCTGTAGTTTTGAAATTGTGCAAGGCAGCAGTTTAGGTGTTCACCTATGCTGCCATTTTGGTTTTCCACCCATTGAGTTATTTTCAAAGCTCTCTCTCACATAGACTGTTTCAAGGACCATCACCATTATAAGGTAGGTTGGGGAGCTACTTTATATTTTACCATATCTGAAAAAAAAATGAGGATTTTAAAGGTGTAAGACACCTTCTTAAAATACTGCAAAACTATGTTTGAGAAAAATAAAGTTGTTTAATTTTAATGAAAAGCCCTATGAAAAGCCCTTTTCATTCTGGCCACTCCCTCCCCTTCCTGCCCCCCATTTTCTATCAGGATCTATGGAAACCAGGCAGTAACTCAGATCAGAGAAAAAAATTATTCCAGGCAGGGCCAGGACAGAGATCTGAACTGAAGCAATCAAACAGTACATCTTAAGAATGGGATGACAGAGTAAGGAAAGGTAGATGTTATGGTCAGTAGAATATAATCCAGGAATAACCTGGATTCTTTCCAAAGCTCTCTGTTTACCTTGTGTCAGTCCAAGTTCTATTTGACAAAGATGTTTCTGCCATGCTTCTTTGTGTGTGTGAGTCAATTTAATCTATTATCATCCTTTTAATTCCATTTTTTATTACAGTTTGTAATCAACACTATTTTGTATTTGCTCAAAAGTGGCTATTAGACCATCACTTATATTACAAAATGTTCCTCCTGATATTTCAGGTAGTAAATATTTACCATGATTCTTAAAACTCTCCATCTACAACCCCATCTTTTATGATATTTATGATAGACAAAGCCTTACTTCAGGTAACACCCATGATTCTACACATATTATGTCTGCAGAGAGCCCATGGAAACTATAACTCCTCCTCTTTCAGTTTATAAATTTTCTGCCATATCGATGGAACCTACTAAGGAAGGAAATGTGTTGGGGACAAAGCAAGCGAATGAGGTTTCTCACTCCTCTATCTCTTTTTCTCCTCAAATATTCAGAAATAAGAACTCAGCTGGGATAATGAAACGGGTAAAGGAGTAAAAAGTCTACTTCTTTAACATGCGCCAGATTCAACTGTTTTGACAGATATTTAGTATCTTATAAGATATAATTGCAAGAGAAAGAACTTGTCATTTTCAGAAATATCTTGCCTAGTGAATGGTCTATATCTCCATGTTTTGCAGAATTACCATGTTTGCTATCAAGTTATGATCAAGTTTCTCTGGATGATTGGTGAGCAGGACAATGGTCCTTAAATTCCTCCTGTCTCAGGTAAATGCAAGTGGGATGTCAAAGTCATGTTCATATTCATCATATTCATATTTAATTGACTCAGCACTGGCCTTTGATCAATGGTATGGTAGTTCGATTCCACAAACATGAGACTTTGCTCCATGTAACACATATAGTAATACTTTGAGAACAGAATTAATTTTTCTCTTTGATGAAGCTTTGCCCCAGATCATGTAGCACACAGCAAAAGCAGGCAGGAATATAACACAGGCCAGTGTGACTGTCTGTTACTTCACATTTACTTTATAAGGTGTGTATATGGGGTTATCTCACAGACTCTGTGGCATCAGAATTAGGAGTTCCCCTTAACAGGGAATGCAGAAGTCAATAAAAGGAGAGTCTAGGGCCTATTTCAGATGAGGCAGTTGAGCAGGCAGTTATTCAGCAGACTGGCAGTGTTCAGGATCCAGGAACTCAGGGAATCAGCTAAAATAGCCCTAAAGAGCAGATTGAGTTATGGAGGTTTTGTTATTGATGGGTTTTGTATTGCTGTGTCTGAGCCTCCACAGCTAACACTATTGTTAGCAATACCCTGAGAAAGGGTTTAGAATATGCTTCATATTAATACTGCATGACAGTGCCCTCTGCAACAAAGTTGGGTTGGGTTAAGGCAAGGGGCAGTGCTAGAGAGTCATTCTCAAGACTTTAGAAGGGATCATGACAAAAGCAATGGCTACACATAAGATACCAGGCAGGTACACAGCAAAGACAGACCAAAACCCAGTGATGGACAGCTCCTGTCAGCCATGTCTAGGCAAGGCTTGTGAAGCCAATTGAATTCTGACCTGGGAGAAGTGGACTGTATAAGCCTCAGACATGTAAAGTAGGGAAATAAAGAATGTATGCTATATTTGACATGCCCACTCACATCTTAAAGGTTTCTCAAATCTGACAATACAAATATTAAAAGTGTGGGCTAGCTACCCCAGAGAAAAGGCTGGGGTAGCTAGTATTTCAACTCAAGTAGCATACAAAGACTTGTATCTTTCTCAAGTCCATTTACAGAGCATAAGGTTTTCTGACCAAAAGAAGGTACTGACACTGAGTTCCAACTTAATGGATTCATCCCTTTCTGCTCCTGAATAAGAGAAGATCTTTACCAGAAAATCAGAATGGTGTCCCAGCAACACTCCATTTCAATAGTGATAAAGATTTAGTCTACTAACCTGCTTAGGCCTCCAACAGCACTGACACCTCTCCACTCTGGTCTTCCTTTTGCAAACTGTCAATCCCACCATGCTTCTTGTTATTGTCATTGTAGGCCATTTTAAAATTCAAATTCCTGCCATCTCTTATTCTTTTATACCTTTACCCTTTCATTTCTTTTTTTCTACCCATTCTATCTATTGGCCCAGGATACACATTCTATGTAAATTCACTCTATCAATATATTCACCTTATTTTCATAATTCTTTCTTCCTCCTTCTCTTGGTTAATTTTATGTATCAACTTGGGTATTTCATGGTTTCCAGTTTTTGGCCAAACATCAGTCTAGATGTTGCTCTACAGGTATTTTAAAGATTTTATTAATATTTAAATCAGTAGGCTTGTGGACAGATCTCATGCAATAAGTTAAAAGTATTAAGAGAAAAAGATTGAGGTCCCCTGAAGAAGAAGGGATTCTACCTTTGGACCCGAGACAGCAACATTAACATTTCTGGGTTTCCATACTCCCGGCCAGATCTATACAACTCAGACTTGACAACCCCCACAATTGCATGAGATAAAATAAATCTCTCTGTAAACATATACATCCTATTGGTTTTATTTCTTGTGAGAATCTTAACTAATACACTCCCTTAAAGAAAATTGACTCAG